>JAAGEH010000032.1:975292-1079925 GCA_011751065.1 Lasiurus cinereus | reverse complement strand
CTATGGTCAACTGATTTTCAACAACAGTGCCAAGACTATCTAGTGGAAAAAGAATACTCTTTTTAACAAATAATGCTGGAACAACTGGAGAGCCACATACAAAAGAATGAAGTTGGATTCTTACCTCTCACACTGTATATAAAAATTAACTCAAATGGATCAAAGACCTGAATGTAAGAGCTAAAACTATAAGACTCTTAGAAGACTGGTTTCAGTTGTTGAATCATGTGATAAATGTAGGAGTATTCTTTCAATCTTGCTATATGTTTGAAAAATCTAACAATAAGAAAGAGAAAGAAAGAAAAAACACTTAGCCCTAGTCTGTGTGCTCACTGGTTGAGCTTCAACCTATGAACCAGGAGGTCACATGCCTGGATTCTGGGCTCAATCCCCAATAGGAGGCATTTTATCATTGATTTTCTCTCATCATTGATGTTTCTCTCTCTCTCCCTCTCCCTTTCTCTCTGAAATCAATAAATATATATATATATATATTAAAAACTCTTACAAGACAAAAATGGGTAAATTTTCATGACCTTGAATTTGGCAAGGGATTCTTCTTTTTTTCAGCTGTATTAAAGTATAATTTATAAATAATGGGAATTTTTAGATATGACACTAAAAACATGAGCAGCAAAGGGGAAACAATAAATTGGACTTCACTAAAATTTAAACTTTTAAAGAGCATTATCAACAAAGTGAAAAGACAACCCACAGAATTGGCAAATATAATTGCAAATCACTTCTAAAGTTTATAAAGAACTTATATAAATTAATAATTAGGAGACAACCCAATTTAAAAAGTGGCCAAAGGATCTGAAATAAACATTTTTCCCAAGAAGATACACAACCAGTAAGTACATGAAAAAAATGCCTGTTATTATTATCTATCAGAGAAATGTTAAAAACCACAGTGAGATACCAAATCACTAGGATAACTAGAATCAAATAGATAGCAGTAATAATAACTGTAGGCTAGGATTTGGAGCAATCTGAACCCTAATCAAAGTATGGCATATCCATATGACAATATTATTCAGCCATAAAAAGGAATGAAGTACTGATATCTAAAATATTTAGGCTTCAGAGATCAATCAAAGGACTTGTATGTATGCATATAAGCATAACCAATGAACATAGACACTGGGGGGTTGGGGTATGCCTGGGAGGAAGGGGGGGCAATGGGGAGATATGTATACATGTAACACAATAAAAATAAATAAATAAATAAATAAATAAATAAAATATTTAGACTTCAATCAGAAATTGTACAAAGAACCAGGAAAGTCTCAAACTGAATGAAAAGACAATAGATGCCAACGCCAAGAGGACAAAGATTTTGTTTGTTTTTTTTGTTTAGTTAATACTCACCAAGGATATTTTGCCCATTGCTTTTTAGAGTGTAGAAGTAAGGGAGAGAGGGAAGAAGAGAGACAGACAGATATTGACTAGTTGCCTCCCATACATGCTCCAATCAGAGGCAGAAAGTGACCCCATCACTCAGGTGTACATGTCCTTGATCAGGAATCCAACCAGCAACCCTTTGATGCATGGGTTAATGCTCTATGATGCGCACTGACCACTAGGGGGCAGATGCTTAATGCAGGACTGATGAATCTCAGAGGGAAGGAAGGACAGGGAGGGCAGGAAGAGATTAATCAAATATCTTTTATATGCATACTAGAGGGCTGGTGCACGAAATTCATGCACGGGGGTGGGGGGGGTGTCCCCTAAGCCAGGCCTGCATCCTCTCACAATCCGGTCACTCCACCAAGAACATGTAACAGTCCTATATGTGCAGTGAACAGCAGAACTGCAAAATATATGAAACAAAACTGATAGAACTAAAAGAAATGAATCCATAATTATAGGTGGAAACTTCACCACTCTCAACAACTAAGAAGAACCAGACAGAAAAATCAGCAAGTATATGGAAGAACTCAACATCATCATCAGGAGGGATTAGTTGCATTTATACAGCACTCTACCTGATAACAACAGAATACATATTCTTTTCAAGTTCCCAAAATAGACCATATGTTGGACCAGAAGACAGATTTCAATTTAAAAGCATTGAAATCATACAATGGGATCAAACTGGAAATCATTAACTGTAAAATCTCCACATGCTTGGGATGGTTGCATACTTTGTAATTTTAGTTATATAACATACTTAAAATGTCAGTTTTAGTAGTGAAGAACAGATTAGTTATTGCCAGAGATTAAAGGAGTCAGTGGGGTGGGAATGAATCATGTAACAGGGCAACATGAGGGATCTCTCATGATGAAAATGTTCTGATTTTTAACTTTATCAGTGTCAGTATCCTGCTTATAATATAGTTTTTCACTGGAGGAATCAGGATAAAAGGTACATGGGATTTCTTTTTATTATTTTTTAAAACTTCATGTGAATTTTCAATGATTTCCAGATAAAAAGATTATTTAAAAAGAATAAAGAGCAAGTGTTATCGAAGTGTTTATATCAAGGGAATATTAAACAGACTTTCCCCTTTACATAATCAGATAATTGACTTGAAAATAATTTTGTCACTAAAAAAAAAATTCTACACTAAGATATTCTTTTCACCTATCAAATTAGCAAAGATCATAAAGTTTGATAGTTTGAGATGGTGTGAGGGAAACAGGTACTCGCATTCACTATTAGTGCCATGTATGAAAATCAGTTTGGCTAGTGGGTTTCAAAATTAAAACTGCACATGCCCTTTTAGTTACAGTTCCATTTTGGAGTATTTGTCCTACAGATCTACTTGCACAAATGCAACATGACATGTTCAGTGTTATTCACTGCGGCATTGATTGTAATGGCAAAAGATTGGAAACAAATATCCTTTAAGTAGGGACTAGTTAAATTATTGTTCATCAAGAAAATGAACTGTGAAGCCATGAAAACAAAAAAATAAGGAAGCTGTTACTAATAAGGAATATTTTTCAAGATATTTTAAGTGCAAAGAAAGCAAAAGTGCAAAACATTGTAATATGTATGCTATATGTATGTTTATACACACATACATAAAAGAATTTAATTGTATATATAGAGAACATTTTTGGAAGGATACTTAAGAAATTGCTTTCTGGGAGAGCTGAATAGCCAGAGACGAGGTATGGAGGGTATATCTTCTGAATTGTTAATTATATGAATGTATTACTGAATCAATCTCATATAGTAATGGTATAAAAATTAGTCATGTGTTCACCTGTTCGTAGCTGATATTGATGGTTAAAAGATATGTCTCTTCACATAGTACAGAGATTTTTTTTACTTTTGCAATTCTCCACTTTATCAGATATCCAGATTTATTATTTAAAAGCATATGTATAAGTGGTTTCTCTGAATGGAGAAATTTAAGCAGTGTTTAAAAAAATTTTCCCATTATTTCTTTAATTTTCTATAATGAACTTAAATTGCTGATTTCCATGCATCACACAGATCCAGGGAATATAATTCAATGCAATGGCCCTGATATTAGCCTTTATTGTATCTAGAATCAGAAAAAAAAGATATTTAAAAATCTTTGCACAGATTGATTCCTAGTTCGATGTATTTGAAGTATGCTTAAGTTCTGCATTTTTATATTCTTGTTTGGTGCTAATGATACTTACTAATAATTAAGAACTCAGTTTTGAGGAGTAAATATAATACACCTAATTAATAACTTTATCAAAGTGGCATTACTGTTTTATCTTTTCCCAAAATCATTTCCTGTCTTGATTTTTGCTACTTGGTTTTTTATTCTCTGGTCTTGGTGTCCCCCACAGCCTTTATAATTTACCATTAACACCTAGTGGCCTAACTAAAGATTCTTAGTACATAGCAATTCATTTATTTTCTAATTAACTCCTATTAATTAGGGATCTTCAAATACTTAACAAAAAATACTGAAGTGAACAGATCAGCTCTCATTGGTAATTCTGGATCAAGTATTAGTTGATCTCCTTCCCCTTGTTTTTACAAAGTGAAAAGTTTGCTCTTTTTCTACTGAGTTTTATTTTTTATTTTATTTAGTTGATTAATATTGTGTCTCTTCATTGCTTCTAGGTAAATCTTACAAACCATTGTGGTTTCATGGGAGGACTACAAAAAAACAAAAGCACTGGATTGACCACACCATATTTTGCTACTTCTACAATGGAAGTAATTTTTCATGTATCAACAAGAATGCCTTCTGAGTCTGATGACTCTTTGACCAAAAAAGTAAGTGTTAAAATCTTGGTATTTATAAAAATTAATATATAAAATATGTAAGTAATCTAATTGATCAGACACTAATTCTGAGTACTCACCCAATACTGTCTTCAGAAACAGTATTGTTATAGAACAAATTCTGTTTTCTTTAATGATATGATTGATAGTCTTAACTAAAGATTTGGAGATCTGACAAATTGAAAAACTTGTGTGTACAAAGTTCTGAAATTATATTTAAAATTCCTTTGTATGGATAGATATGTTTATATTGATTGAGGGAGGGGGTAAAGTAAATTATTACAAAAGCATTTAAAATATAACATTCTTTATTGTAACTTTTAATTAAAGCTAATGTAGCAGATAAAATAAGCCTTAATTAATTTAAATAAGTTTCACAAGAGATATAATGGAGTAGTTTCGATGGCCCACACCTTCTAAAACCTATGACACCATTTTATTGTAGCTGGCGCCATTTAACGACCACAGGGATACCTCAGTGTACAGTTATATGTATTTGGTTTTGTTAGGAAGAAATATTTTAAAATTAAAATCTTGTCCAACATTTCTTCTCTTTGCCTTTTTCACTTCCTCCATCTTTTCTTCCTCCTTTTTCAAAACTGCTGCTTGTAACCAACTTAATATCATAGGTCATTTTTACTTGATATTTCTTTGCTTGATATCAAAGCTCTGTACACTTCATCAATAAGCTATGAAAACAGTGCTCTTATCACACTATTAAAAAGGAACTTCAGAACTCTTCTCAAATATTGATAAGATTGATTTAATATCTTTGATGCATTTTTTATATTTTAGAATATTGTTATAAAATGCTTACTAAATGAGTAATGGTTAGTAAAAATAATATAAGGATGCTGATTAGATTGAAATGATTAATAAAGGTGGAGATAATTGATAAATGTAGGAAAGTATGTTCAATAGAGGTTAGCTATAGAATCTCTTGGCATGTAGTTTTTAGAAGTACAAAATGAACCATGATGGACACAGACAATAGTGTGGTAGGCTTGGAAAGAGGTGTACGGGGGGGGGGGAGCGGTTAGGGAGAGGGACGTCTGTAATACTTTGAACAATAAAAATAAATTTAAAAATAATTATAAATAAATACTATAGTTAAAATTTTTTTTTAATTTAAAACACAACAAAATGAGCCAGTGACAAGAAGAAACGTCATTAAAACTTTAAGCACTTTGTTCCATCAGCTCATTTTAAATTCTGAAAATAAGCCATACTCAAATTAGAGACAATTATGAATATAATACAAAAAGATAAATAATTTTAATCATTAAGAACTTGGCAGTGACTCATATTTATCTATCATCATTTTTTGGCTCCATGGATACAACTTTTAAACCCCAAAGCAGTCTAAAATCAATAGTACCTTAGATTGCACACATAAGAGCAGAATAAAGTATATCATTTTTTTGTTAAAATACTTTTTAAAAATTATGTCAGGATATTTTTACTTCACTATATTAAACCTGATCATTATATGGTACTTAAACTTTCGTACCTGTAACCTTTGTAGAAATGTCAAATAAGTAAGATTTATTGTTTCATTCAAAACATTCACAGTGGTTTGTCCCTAAATATATAAGAAGAATCTGAAATGGATGTTTAACAATCGGGTATCACAACAAAATTAATTTTGGAAATGATAACACCATTTAACAATTGTTAAACAGTTAAGTTCTATTTGAAATTATACTTTTAAATGGTGAAAATTTTAAGTATTGGAATTTTGAGGTATTAAACCTTGAACACTTAGAGTTTCATATAAGTATAGAGAGAAGGTTTTTTAATATAAAATATATATGCAACATGAAATTTGCCCTTTTAACTACCTTAAATGTACATTGGCATAAAATTCATTTACTGTTATATACCCATCACTAGTATCCTTTTCCAGAACTTTTTAGTTTTCATTTAGTTCAAAATTTTTTTTTTCTCCTGAGAATCTTTGACCCATATGTTATTTAGAAGTGTGTTGTTTATTCTCCAAGTATTTTGAAATTTCAAATGTCACTGCTTTCCCATATATAATGCCTACCATATAAAAGTAAAACCTTTCACCTTAATATTCATTACGCTATATACTGAATTTTTCTTTTTCCTGTTCTTTATTACTCTTGTCCTTAATCTGCTCTTCAGAGTGCTAGCATGTAAGATTTTTCTAAGTATCAGGCTTATATTTTAGCTCTATCATAGTATCAGTTTCTTTTTTATAAAGGTTAAATGTTTAAATTTAACCATAGAAACCAGTTGTCTTATACCAGTTCCCCTTAATAAAAAATCACTTTCTGTATTGGCATTTTTTCTCCTAAATTTAATAAATTCCACATTAGAGGTAATAAGTTGAGGCCTAGAACATGTGTCCTATTACAAATGAACAATTGGATATCATTAGGTTGTCCCCCTTTCCTTTGTACATATATCTTTAGTGTGTTAATCCATTCAGTAGACACATTAATGAGCACTGGTTAAAGTGTAATATTGGAGGATGTAAGGCTCGTTGACCTCAGCATGGAGTTTAATACCTCTAATTAAATTAGATAGTCGACAGTCCGTATAAAGAAATAGCCATGCCTCTGGCAAGCTAGAATTATTTATGACTCTGGTTCTTTGTTTTAAACTTGAAAGGAGAAAATCATTTATATCTAGTTTACAGAAACTAATTTGAGTTCTCATTTTTTATTTAAAATATGTGGTGATTTTGTAAATTATTTTTAAGCATTTTATTTTCTCAGAATGAGAGGTAAATATCCTTAAACATATTTAAATATATCATTTTATTTCTTATGATGAGAAGCTTTGTCAAGGCTCAAGACAGTAGAAGCAGAATTTTTACAATATAGACTATACTTCTTGAACAAATTAATCAAACATTCAATCTAAGAAAGTAGTCTCTCTTAGAAATATTATCCCACCATATCAAAAACCCTGATATAACCCTAGTTCGAATCATCTGTTCTATAACTAATCTCTACCAGAGGAGGATTGATGGAAAATGGTTAAAAATAATTTCTACTTAACTAAGTTTATTCACCCCTAAAAAAATCAAAAGTGCTGCAAGTATTGGTATAAGTGTTCACAGGAGCTTGTCTCATTTCCTCTTGTCTCCTTGTTCTAGCCACGTGCTGATACTCTGCTTCATAGATAGCTGAATCATCCTTTTACGAGTCTGATAAAGATCAAGTTCAGATAATTGTAACATATTTAGTTGGACTCTCTAGTCTCTTTTATTTCCTGGATCCCCCAAAAAAGGGGAAAGAAGCCTTTTATTTAAGTCAGTTTCTTCTGAAATACTGTTAGTATAATGGATAGCATGAGTGAGCTTTTATAGACCTATTTAATCTGATTATAATATTTTTATTTTATTTAGAAATAAAATTGCAATATACTTTACTTTCCAAAGAACTATATGCTAAATATAGTCTGGAAAATTAGTTAAAAAACAAATTTAAAGAATAACAAAATTTTCATAATTTTAGTAAAAGTGTATATAGTACTATAATAGTTAATAAATGTTATGGAATTATACCCCTGGTTTCATTCCCAAAATATAACAATATTATATAAAATAATTCTATTTTAATGTCATAGACTCTATCCTTAACCCTGATTTCTATAAATATACTTCTAATGACAAGAACTGATAGAGAAACCAGAAAATACAAATGATTCAGAGTAAATTTATCTCTCTACTGTAAATGATATAATTTGGATGGTATAGAAATGGCTTCTCATTGCATGTAGAATAAAATGTGAATTCCCCACTATGGCCTTCAATGCCCTATGTGACTTGGCCACCTTCCTGCCTACCCCTCTGGTCTCATCTTCTGTTACTTTCTTTTTCCTTTACCAGTGTGGCCTTACTGGCTGCCATTCTAATCTGCCAGCATGTCAAGCTTGTTCTTATCTTAGAAGTTATGCACTTACTATTCTTTCTATGTGAAATGCTCTTTCTCCACATCATCAGGCTTTCTCATTTTCATTGTCCTATTCACAGACTCATAAAGACAGTTCCTCAGAGAATCCTTTCCAGATCATCCCAGCAATGTAGACCCCTCTACCAACTAACACCATTACATAGCCTATTTTATTTTGTTTGTAGCACTTACTACCTTCAAAGTGACATATTAAAATAAATGCCATAACTGCAGATAATCCTGTTTTTATGCTTTACACTATGTAATGATAGGGGAAAAATTGCCTAGTAACCTGATATTATACTCTCAATCATCAGTATTATTTATTGAGTGTCCACTCTGTTAAGATATCATGTACTAGATAGATGCTGTGCCTATTGCTTCAAGAAGCTTTTCTTTTTTAAAACATATATATATTTATTTTATTGATTTCAGAAAGGAAGGGAGAAGGAGAGAGAGATATACAAATCAATGATGGGAGAGCATCATTGATTGGTTGCCCCCTGCGTACCATCTATTGGAGATCAGGTTTGAAACCCGGGCATGTGCCCTTGACTGGAATCAAACTCAGGACTCTTCAGTCTGCAGGCTCATGCTCTATCCACTTAGGCAAACCGGCTAGAGCAGTGGTCGGCAAACCGCGGCTCCGAAGCCACACGCGGTTCGCGAGCTGCGGTTTGTCACTCTGTTGACTAATGAGTTTGCTGACCACTGGGCTAGAGCAAGGAGCTATTCTTAGTTCCTAAAAAATAAATGAATGATCCACACAGGAAGTGAATGTATGAAAATGTATGTTGCTCTAAGGATGGGTATGAAAGTATGTTTTTCACATGATTGAGAAGTATATGATACTAGAGGCCCGGTGCATGCAATTCAGGCATGGGGAGCGGGGTGTGTGTGGGGGGGTTCCTTCAGCCCAGCCTGCTCCCTCTCCAATCTGGTACCCCTTGAGGGATGTCCAATCGGGCCTAAATGGGCAGTCGGACATCCCTCTCAGAAATCAGGACTGCTGGCTCCCAACTGCTCACCCGCCTGCCTTCCTGATTGCCCCTAACCATTCTGCCTGCCAGCCTGATCACTCCCTAACCACTCCCCTGCCAGCCTGATTGATGCCTAACTGCTCCCCTGCCAGCCTGTTTTCCCCAAACTGCCCTCCCCTGTGGGCCTGGTCACCCCTTACTGCCCTCCCCTGGTGAGTCCTAACTGCCCTCCCCTGCAGCCCTGGGCCCCCCCTCAACTGCCCTTCTCTATAGGCCTGGTCACCCCAAACTTCCCTCCTCTGCTGGCCTGGTCACCCCTAACTGCCCTCCCCTCCAGGCTTGATGACCCCCAACCGCCTTCCCTTGAAGGCCTGGTCCCTCCCAGCTGTCCTCTTCTGCTGGCCTGATCACCCACAACTGTCTTCCCTTGCAGGCCTGGTCTCTGCCAACTGCCCTCCCTTGCTGGCCATCTTGTGGTGGCCATCTTGTGTCCACATGGGGCCAAGATCTTGTGACCACATGGGGGCAGTCATCTTGTGTGTTGGAGTGATGGGCAATCTGCATATTATTCTTTTATTAGATAGGATAGAGGCCTCTTGCACATGTGAGGGCCAGCTGGTTTGCCCTGAAGGGTGTCCTGGATCAGGATGAGGGTTCCCTTGAGGCATAGGGTGGCCTGGGCAAGGGGCCTGTGGTGGTTTGCAGGCCTGCCATGCCCCCGGGCAACCCAAGTGGAAGTCCTGGTATCTGAGATTTATTTATCTTCTACAGTTGAAGCTTTGTAGCCTGAAGCAGAGCCAAGCCTTCTGCTGGTACAATCATTGAAACTTTGTTGCCTTAAGCAGAAGCCTGGGCCCTGCAGGGTGTGCGAAAAGCTTGGCTTCTTCCATCACCAGGGGCAACCCAAGCTTCCCTCCTGCTGTCTCCGTTGCTGTAGCCATCTTGGTTGGGTTAATTTGCATACTCGCTTTGATTGGCTGGTGGGCATGGCTTGTGGGTTTAGCAGAGGTTTGGTCAATTTGCATATTACTCTTTTAATAGATAGGCTTGTATGTTTTGCTACATACCTGTGTCTGTAAGATTAGGGAAAGCATGAGGGGGTGGAGCAATATTACTCAGTTTCAATTTCTGCATGCATACTCACTATCTACAGAAATAACTACTTAACCTAATTATCTTATTTGCATTTTTCAAGTTTTCATTGTAGCTTAGTTTTCTTTGATACTTGCATTTGGGGGAGTATACTTAGAGTCTTGTCTATATTATTCATAATTAATTTATTGCCTAGTTATTCATAATTAATTTATTGCTCCTCCACTGGTCTTGAGGTTTTGTGAGAGCAGAGACTATATCTGTTTTTTTCCTCACCATTGTATCTGCAGTAGCTAGCACAGTGCTTTACTCAGTTCTCAGTATTTTCTAACGTATGAAAGTATTGGGTAGGAAGGATAGCAGGAAGGAGGAGAAAAGAAGTTTTTTTAGAAACTCATGAACTAGTTCAGGTGTGTAGGATAACTAGCATCTGACCTTGTGCAATGGGAAGAAATAGGAAAGTACAAAAAAGGATTGTGTGTGTGTATATATATATATATTTCCCCCCCCCCTTTGGTGAAGAGCCTGTTAGAGATACAGTACAGAAAACAGAAATTGATGACGTTCAGGTTTTGACTCTGAGTATAATGAATTCTTAATTGTTTTTAACAGAAATGGGGAAGTCATGGAGTAAGCTGATTTTATGAAATTACTTTACATGAATTCTAGTCTCCAACTCCAGATGAATGATGGTCTGTGGCACTGAGGAAATCTAGAGTTGACTCTGGAATCTCTCTCTGTTCATAATCACAGAAAATGAGAACTCTACCATAAGATAGGCAGGCATCTGATTTTCATTAAAAGAGATTGAACAGGCCACCAACTAAAAAAATTACTAACGTTCATGAACTCCATGTCAATGCCTGGCAAAATAGGATTATTAAACAGATGTTTTGGGAGCACTTAGGTAATGAAGTAGTGATCACTAGAAGCCACAATGAGTTCACCATAACAAATTTTATCAAAGTAACTTAATTTGTTTTAATAGGATTACTAGATCAGGGTAAGCCATAGACAGTATAAAGCATTTAACAAAGTAATTTCTTGTGGACAAATTGAAGAAATGTAGTCTTAATAATAGTTCAGTTGGCATATTCATAACTAGTTGTGTAATTATATCTAGAGATATAAATTAATTGTTTAATAAGAAGCAATATAGAGAAGTAGTTAAAGTGTGGTTTCTGGAACTAGTTATGTGACCTGAACCAAGCTTGCTTTCTCTTTTTAAGCTTCAGTTCCTCACCTATAACAATAGAGGTAATAATAATTATACTTACCATGTAGCAATGTTGTAAAAATTAAATAAGTTATCACAAAGCACTTAGTAAGCATTTAATAAGTGTGGATACTTTTTAACCAGGAGGAATATCTGTAATGGCTTTTACCCAAACCTGTGTACCTGCTCTTCCTCTTGGGAGCATGCCCTCCTATTTCCCTTCCCCTTTCACCTCCTCCTCTCCCTGGGTGTGTTACCACTAGCTTCCTCATTCCCAAGGGCCCCTCCTTTAAAAAAAAAAAAAAAAAAAAAAAAACCTCTGTACCATTTGACATTGGTATGCAAAATTTACATAAAGACATAATAATTTGAATTTAAGGATAACACAAATCTGGGAAAGAGAGAGGCAACACATTGAATAGCAGAATCAAATTAACAAATGACCTTGATAGGCGTAAAGAAAATCTAAACCTAATAAGATAAAGTTTAATGAAAATAAATATGAAATCCTCTCTTTGGTTCTAGCACTTAGTTATACCTGCTTAAAAGAACTTTGTAGAAAAAGACTTAGGGGTTTGAATTGACTGCAACTTTTATTTGAACCAAAGATATAAAAATGCAGAAAGTTAAACATAATGACTAGAGCAAAGTACTAGTGCCACTATAGATAGATAAGCTAGTTGTCTTTGTCAGTACACTGAAGCTTAATAGAAATATCAATAAACCAAGGAAATAATCCAGGATAATGAATTAGTTTGTAAACTGTAAAAAGAAGAACTAAGGACACTTTCAGCCTGGAAAAGTCAAGTTGAGATATATTATTAGACTGATCTGAAAATATATAGAATGTAGGTTGGATTTACTAGATAATCCTCATTTTGGCAGAACTAGCTTCAGAAAGGGAGATGTTTGCTTAGTATAAAGAATGTTCTAATAATTGAAGCTCTTTAAAAATAAATGGACTGATTTGTGAATTTAAGCTACCTAAATTTAGAAGCAGAATCAGGATTACTTATCAGGAATATTGCAGTAGAAGTTCCTGTATTGGGTAAGAAATTAGAACTTCAAGGTCTCTTTTGGTGCTAATCCTATCAAATAAAAGAGTAATATGCAGATTGACTGTCACTCCAACACACAACATGGCTTCCCCCATGTGGACACAAGATGGCCACCACAAGATGGCCAGCAGGGGAGGGCAATTGGCAGGGACCAGGCCTGCAAAGGGGGGCAGTTGGGAGGGACCAGGCCTGCAATGGAAGGCAGTTGGGAGTGATCAAACCTGTATGGGAGGGGAGTTAGGAGTGACCAGGTCGGCAGAGGAGGAAGTTGGGGCGACTGGGCCTGAAGGGAAGGGCAATTGGGGAAGGGGAGACTCAGGCCTACAGGGGAGAGCAGCTGGGGGGGAACTAGGCCTGCAGGGGAGGGCAGTTGTGGGGGGAACCAGGCCAGCAGGGGAGGGCAGTTAGAGGCAATCAGGCTGGCACGGGAGCAGTTAAACATCAGTCAGGCTGGCAGGGGAGTGGTTAGGGGGTGATCAGGCTGGCAGGCAGAAGCGGTTAGAGGCAATCAGGAAGGCAGGCAGGCAAGCAATTTGGAGCCAGCAGTTATGAATTGTGAGAGGGATGTCTGACTGGCTGTACATCCCTCAAGGAGTCTCAGATTAGAGAGGGTGCAGGCTGGGCTGAGGAACATATTCCTCTGTGCACAAATTTTGTGCACCAGGCCACTAGTATTCTATAATGGTTTGAGGACTTCAATTTTACACATGTTAATTTCATTTAACTGCTTTGTCTTCATAAATTGGTAATGATAATCGACAGCCAATGTTATATACTTTGAATTCCAAAATAACTTTAGCAGTAGTTGAAATGAATTTGGAAGAGTAGTTGGTTGTCAGTGATTTTAACATACTCTATATACATAAGTCTTGTACTCTATTTCAGAAATGATTGACATCTGGTACAAATGTAGTACATGTAGTTAAAGTGTTTTCACCCCTTAGAGTGTTTTCAGAATATAGAGAAACTCAATGACTATATATAGTCTTGTAAATTCATGAGAGATAAGAAATAAATAATATAAAATCTTAAAGGTTTTGTGTCAAGTAAAATATATCAAACACACTTCTAAAATTTCTATTAACTGTTAAGCACTCAAAATTAATTTTTCAGTAGTCTTTTCAGATATTTCTAAGATATATAACAATGATTAGTAATTTCTCAATTTACATTTATTATATAGTAGGAGTATTCTATATATAGATATAAAAGCATGCCTTGTCATGACAGCATAAAATAATTACTTTTTTTAACATTTGGATATAAAGCATCAGGATATTCTTAAAGCTTTCCCTTAAATTGCTTGAACATGTTTAGAATAACTTTGTTATACACATGGTTTTGGACCACAAATATATTCATTACAGCATCTTGGTAAAAATGTATTGTTCTTTTCCATTAAACAGACTTTCAGTACTCTGTGGTAGATATTTGAAGGGAAGCCTTGGTTATACGATAAAACTACAGTTGCCCTTCTCTCTCATTTCTTTAGATAAGTGAACACTAGAAATTATAGATAGCTTTGGCAAGAGTTCAAGGGTTAATGTAGCAGATAAATAAAAGGAATTTTCTGTAAATTGAGACCTGCATTATTTCAGTTGTCTTGTCTTTCCTAACCTAACTCATTTAATTTTAAAAAGTAAATACTTAAATTCTTCCTGACAGTGTGCTCAGCTTTTGCTATCGTTTATTACTTCAATTATACTTGATATCACTTAGAACAATCTGCCATTTGGAAATCTCAGTATAGCCTGGAGCTTAGTATTAGATCTGGCTGCTATTGTAACATGTACAGCATATGACATTAATGTATCAAAATTAGATTGGATCATCCCTGCTGGTTAAATTTATTTCACATTTCTTTTGTATTCAGTTAACGTAAACCTATTAGGAAAACTGACACATGGGGATGGCTGTATAGGAAGGATATTTTTAAAGTATTTTGATTAAAAATAAAATTATAGAGCCATGGCTTTTGAGTTGTGTAATCATTTTTGGTTTTTAAAAATGTCACAAAGCCTAAGTCCTACATTTATATCATTCACGTCTGTATGTGGTGTAAATAATGAGAATTAAAACTTATACAATATTTTGGAGAACTAAGATGGCAGCATAAGTACTTGCTGCCTCTCACAACCTCATCAAAACTACAACTAAAAGACAGAACAACTATCATCCAGAACCATGGGAAAGCTGGCTGAGTGGAAGTTCTACAACTAGAAGTAAAGAAGAAAGCACATTAAAACTGGTAGGAGAAGGTATGGAGGTGCACACGTGCACAATGGGTTGGCAACCAAGTGCACTGCTTTTTTTAATTGGGAGGGAGATATATGCTCCCGATTGCTCTGAACTTCAGTTCTGGGAGGGTCTCTGGGGACCCAGACACATATAGGGAAAAACTGAACTGTCTGGCATTGGGCCAGAATGCAGGGGCAACTTTCTTTCAAAAGGAGGTGCTTGTAGCGGTCATTGTTCCTGTGCCAGGACCTCTCCAGTGCCAGGCTGACTGGCAGCCATTGCTGTTTACTCCTCCCTGGTGATTCCTTGAGATCCCACCCCTCCCAATTTATAACAACACCTAAGCTATGTGCATCAGCTTTTGCATATGAATGGCCTGTCCTTTCTCAGCCTAAAACCTGACAAACAGGAAGCAGCTGGATCAGGGAGCCCCAAAGTTACCAAAAGAAGGCCCAAGGCCTAGCAGCAACAGCCTGCATAGGCCTCATCTGGGCACTTCCAAACCTGATACAAAGAGGAGGAATCCGTAGATCTCTCTGTAGCTCCTGCTGGGTGGCTGACTTTGTACCTCCTTGGATATCCAAGAGCCAGTGTACCCAGTGGTCAGTGTGAGACCATACCAGATTACAACTCTTCACATTCATAAGTAACACACTCAAGGGGCAGACTCCACTGAAACAAGTCTTGCCCCATAAGGGTGTCGCCTGCATAGCAGTTCTCCTATTGTAGACATAGCTGGTCCTCACATCCAATTGGCCTGGAGGTCAATTCCTCCCAGTGATACCAATAGCAATCAAGGCTTATCTACAATAAGACTGTGCACACAGCCCACAAAGGGGTGAACCGAGAGTGTCCACCTCAGGTAATTAGGGAGGCTGAGCCACTGGGCCCTATCGGACACCTACCACACAAGGCCACTCCATCAACACAGGGAAGTAGCCAAAATGTGGTGACAAAGAAACATGTCACAAATGAAAGATAGGGAAGAAAGCAAAATACTGGATATGGAGTTCAAAACCATGGTTATAAGGTTATTCAAGAATTTCTAGAAACCTCCAAGGAACTTAGTGAGACCTTCAAGGATCCAAAGACATGGAAAAGAACCAGTCAGAAATTAAGCATACACTGACTGAAATAAAGAATAATATACAGAGATTCAACAGTAGACTAGAGGATCCCAAGAATCAAGTCAAAGATTTGAAATGCGAGGAAGCAAACACTCAACCAAAAAGAAAAAAGAGTCCAAAAATATGAAGATAGCATAAGGAGCCTCTGGGACAACTTCAAGTGTACCAATATCCAAATTATGGGGGGTGCTAGAAGAAGAGAGAGAGCAAGATACTGAAAACCTATTGGAAGAAATAATGACAGAAAACTTGCCCTACCTGGTGAAAGAAATAGACTTACAAATCCAGGAAGCACAGAGAACCACAAACAAGAGGAATCCAAAGAGGACCACGCTAAGACACATCATAATTAAAATGCCAAGGGTAAAAGACAAAGAGAGAATATTAAAAACAGCAAGAGAAAAACAGTTAATTGCCTACAAGGTTGTACCCATATGACTGTCAGCTGATTTCTCAACAGAAACTGTGCAGGCCAAAAGGAGTAGCAAGAAATATTCAAAGTGATCAATAGCAAGAACCTACAACCAAGATTACTCTACCCAGCAAAGCTATCATTCAGAATTGAAGGTCAGATAAAGAGCTTCATAGTCAAGAAAAAGCTAAAGGAGTTCATCATCACCAAACCAGTATTATATGATATGCTGAAGGGTATTCTTTAGGAAGAAGAAGAAGAAGAAAAAGGTAAAGATAAAAATTATGAACAACAAAGGGACAATGAATACATATCTATCAATAAGTGAATCTAAAAAATCGAATAAAAAATCTGATGAACAGAATAAACTGGTGAATGTAATAGAATCAGGGTCATGGAAAGGGAGCAGACTGATAATTCTCATGGCGGGTTGGGTGTGTGGAGGGTGCAGGAAGAGTTTGGGCAAAAATCTTACATCTATGGATGAGGACAGTGCGGGGGGAGGGCATAGAGTGGGGTGGAACTGGTATAGAGGAACTATGTGGAGAAAAAAGAGGAACATCTGTAATAACCTGAACAATAAAGATGTTTTTAAAAAACTTATACAATATTTTGATATTTGAGGTCTACCATCATGTATTTAGAGCAATAAGCTCATTTATGGTTTCCAAAGTAAAGAACAAACAAAACAAAGTATTATTTAATCCACTTAAATCTAATAAAAAATAAAATGTCCTTCTTAAAAGAAGAAAAATATATATATATACACACACACACTATGTTTCTAAAATAGATTCTGGTATCTAGATTTAGCTGGGTACTATCTTTAGAATAATAATAGCTGTCTATATTTTATAATTCATCAAGGTATCAGAGAAGACATTTCTTGTTGAGTGATACATATTTTAAAGTTCAGGAATTTACCTTGTATTCTCAAGTACTTAATGACATCCATAATGATTAGCATTTTCTGGATAGATTGGTATTGGGAGCTTTAAGAACCATTAGAGTTCTGCGGTGTGACTCATAGGTTCAGCTGATCTGGCTGCACCTGCGACAGCTCTTCAACATCATTGCCATGTCAGTTTTTCAGCATCAGTTGTCCCTATTCAGGGAGGAGCTTGTCACCAAACTTGTCAGGCGTAACTACCACAAACAGCCATTGTTGCTGAGTAAAGATGAAGAAGATATCAAGAGAGTGGTTCGAAGTGCCAAGGACAACAGATTTGAGGAATTATCAGACCCTTGGTAATGCCATGAAGATTCAAGATGTTACCAAGTGCCTGGAAGAGTTTGATCTCCTGGGAAAAGCATATGGGAAGGCTAAAACATTGAGGATAAGAAAGGTGACCCAGTTCTATATCCATATCCTGGCTGATTTAGGGTACTATCTTGATGAGTTTTGGAAAGATAAAGAATGGAAGAATAAGATGAATAAGAACAGTGCTAAGGTCTTGAGCACCCTGCTCCAGAAGATCCAAAAACACACTAAGATTTTGAGTCCTATATTACAAATAAGCATAACCCTGAATACTCTGCAGATGAAGATGCTAAGAAGAAAGAATTCAAAAGGCTTTTCAGATGGGAATGAAGACGGAGTCAGTGCTGCAGCTTTTTTTTGAAGAAACCATAAGTTCCTTCTGGAGAGTTGCAAGTTCCTAAAAAAGATGGAGGATAAAGGTGAGGACTCAAGAGGATGAAGAGTGGGACACAGGCTCAATGTCTTCTGACTCAGAGGAGGAGGAGGAGGAGGAGGAGGAGGAGGAGGAGGAGGGGGGGGGGGGAGGGAGGAGGAGGAGGAGGAGGAGGAGGAGGAGGAGGAGGAGGAGGAGGAAGGGAAACAGACCATGTTGGCCTTAAGATTCCTTAAAATGGCTCTGTCCAAAGAGGAGGACAAGAAAGCTACTGAGAAGATATGGGTCAAGAACCAGCACAATAGGAAATCAATGCACCTAAATGAGGAGGAGGACAATGCAGATGGGGACTGGGAAAGGGTCCGAAGTGGAGTGTGCTCATTAAGGAGAAACCAAAAATGTTTGCCAGAAGAATTGAAGTCATCCATCCACATTGCTTTTATCGAGAAACTGGATGAGATCCTACAGGCACAAGGCAAGAAGGGAACTGATTGTGCAACCCATTTTGAGCTGCTACAGCTGCTCGTTCAGATTGCTTCTGAAAACAACCTTTGGGAGGGTGTCATCATTAAGATCAAGTTCTCTATCTGACTACAACTCCAACCTGGCCACATACGTGAAGCCAGAGATGTGGCAGAAGTGCCTCGACTACATCAATGAGCTGATGAGCATCCTGTTTGCAAAACACTGTGGAGATTTGTTGTGTCTGCTTGAGGTGCATCCTGTTTGCAAAACACTGTGGAGATTTGTTGTGTCTGCTTGAGGTGCATTCTGCACTGCTTCTGCAAGTTTAATTACAAGGCCCATCAACAGCAGCTTACCTTCTCTAGGGGCTCCTCAAAGTCTGGCCAAGATCAAGCAAAAAATTAGGGCAGGGACTCAGCTGTGCTACTGGAGAGACTTTGCAAGTACATTTATGCCAAAGACTTCACAGACTGCATGTAAGCCATCCTCTGCTGTATCTCCCAGGTCCACGGCCTCATGCTATGAGCCACCTACAAATAACAGCATTCACAAAAAGTTAAATAACAACAAAAGACAGCATTCAACAGCAGTCCATCCAGTACAGATCCTGTAAAACGGCACCACAGTACAGCTATGCATCTGTGCCTTCCACCAAGGACTATCCAATGATGCTCAGAGTGCCTTGCTGGACATCCAGTCAAGCAGTCAGGACCAAAAACTTCTGGTCCAGGGTCTCTACTGCACTGTACAGGAGCAGAAGGTAGAATGGTACCAGCAGGTGCCCTCCCACCTGCACATCAACCTGGAGCTGGTGGAGTGTGTTTACTTAGTGTCTGCTATGCTCCTAGAGATCCCCTAGTGGATCAACAGAGTGATGCCTGCCAGCATATGATCAGCAAGCAATTCTATTACCAGCAGCGAATGGGCCCGTGACAGCCCTTCCTGGATCCCCCCTGAATCAATGAAGATGGGCGACTGGAGGACCTGCCACAGTTTTATCATCAATGAGAAGATAAATGGCAAAGTGTGGGGACCTTGTCCTTGAGGACAACAAAGTCTGAATCATGCTGATTACGAAGATCCAGGAAGAGTCACTGCAGATCTGCTTCATCTATAGCAATATCTGTGACTACATCAACATGGAGACACTGGTTAGGCTGAACCTTCCCACTGTCCACGCCATCATTAGCAAGATAATTATTGATGAAGAGTTGATGTCCTCCTTAGACCAGCCAACACAGAGATCAATGACCAACATAACCTGGCTCTATAAGCTGGCGGAGAAGCTGAGCAGCCTGATAGGAAACAATGAGTGGAGTTTGATGACTCAGAGTACCTGTGGTGGCTATTGCTGAGACCAGAAGGAGGGCTACTGCACTACTACAAAAACAAAAGCTGCATGCACTGGGGTGGCTACTGCCAGCAGCAGTTTCAGACAGCCTACCGATCACTTCTGTTCCCATGCCTGTCCCTGTAGCCTACACCAGTGGTCGGCAAAACACAGCTCACAAGCCAAATGCGGCTCTTTGGCCCCTTAAGTGTGGCTCTTCCACAAAGTACCACATGCGGGCATGCACATACAGTGCCATTGAAGGAGTACCCTAATTAAGTTAATAACAATGTACCTACCTATATAGTTTAAGTTTAAAAAATTTGGCTCTCAAAAGAAATTTCAGTCGTTGTACTATTGATATTTGGCTCTGTTGACTAATGAGTTTGCCTACCACTGGCCTAGACCATTCAACAATATTTAAATCCTAAACCATATCCCAGTCATTAAAGGCCTATTTAGAATTTAAAAACAAAACAAAACATTAAAACACTGATTCTTACCTTTTTTTTTTTTTTTTGTATTGCCTACTCTTACTTTGATAGACTCTCTACTCAGAAAAATATGTAAAATTTTACAGGTAACTTTCGAATATTCACAAAGCCTTTGAACCTAGGTTAAGAACTCCAGAGAGCCTTTCATTAACTGGACTTAACTCCTTTCTTTGAATTACATATTTAACTCTTTTCCACCCTGTGGTGTTTAAGCCAAAAAAAGCATATTTCAGAAATAGAATATCTCATACTAAAAATAAAAATACTAATGATACTTATTCTAGTTTTTGCTTTTAGACTTTCCCAACTACATTACGTCCACTTATCTGAAAGTAATAGGAAGGTTCATGTGAGATGTGACTCAAAAATGGACTCAAATGTTTGTAATGGCAGAATCAATAAATGTGCTAAGATAACCAAAATTTGTATTAAAATGCACGTCCATACAGTAATCTTTATAAAGAACATGCAAGACTAATGGGTATTAGGTTCATTTTTCTAATAACTTACAGAAATTCAACTTTGGGGTACTGTGCTTTTTATAATTTTAATGACAATATGATTTTTCTCTGATTGCCAAAAACATCTTAGTAAGCACCACAAATATTTAAATAACATATTGAGAGTCTAGCAACTCTAAAGAAGTCTATTTGGATGAATTTCATAGGCATAGTTTCATAAACAAAGAAAACCTGGAAATAAATTTGTTAAACCAAATATAGTCAACTTTCTCATTCTTAATAGATGATTACCCAATTTATGAATGAATTATTTCTTTTACTTTTCTTCCTATTACCTTTTTTAGTCCAGTTCACTACTCATTAGCACTACCAGATAGTGATCAGGAAAACAAAAGGAATCTTAGTCACTTATTTTATTTTTATTTTTTATTGATTTCAGAGAGAAAAGGAGAAGGAGAGAGAGAGAGCCATAAAAACATCAATGAGAGGATCATTGATCAGCTGTCACCAGCACTCTCCGCTACGGGGAATGAGTCCATAACCCATACATGTGCCCAGAATAGGAATGGAACCAGGACCTGGTTCATAGGTTGACGCTCAACCACTGAGCCAGCCAGCTAGGTTAAATCAATCACTTTTTAAAAACAATCTTTTAAAAAGTTTGGTAGTGGAGAATTGGTGCAATTGCTAGTTAAGGAAAGTATTTGGGATGTATGGGAATTTTTTTATCTAAGTTCTCTGATTCCCATTAACTATAGACCATTAAAAACTTTCTGGTCTTCTGTGGTGTCACTTGATGTCTCTGAATGTTTGTGTTTCATGTATTGTAAAAAATGGTCAAATGAAATTTTTAAAATATGGTTTTTTATTTATTTACCTTTTAATCTTTTTATAGCATGTTAACAGTAGTTATATAAATACAGGGTTTTTCTTAGGCACTCTGAACTATTTTCTTGGTTTTTCAGTTGAGACATTTAGGAAATGATGAAGTACACATTGTTTGGTCAGAGCATACTCGAGACTACAGAAGAGGAATTATTCCTACAGAATTTGGTGATGTCCTTATTATAATATATCCAATGAAAAATCACATGTTCAGTATCCAGATAATGAAAAAACCAGAGGTAAGAACTTCTTATCTTACATTTTAGTAATATATTTTAAGTTCTGTATGGCTTTATTTCTTGTCTTCTTTCAGAAAGATTACATTATACTTGATTTTGTGAAAATGATGGGAAATAAGACAATCTCTGGTAGCTATGTGAATTGTCTTAATCTGGTTCAGAAGGAGCTAAACAGGAAAAGTAGCAAGAAACTATGTTCAAAAGGGAGAAAGCTTGATAGTACCAGAGTGGAAGTTCTTTTATGCTAAGTTCACAAAAGGGCTTACTTTTTATTGAAAGAACTAGAGGCTTAATGCAAGGGGCTCGGCCCTCGCAGCCACAGCTTCATCTGGAAGGTCGTCTGGATGGTTGTTCTGCTGTTCAGTCTAATTAGCATATTAGCTCTTTATTATATAGGATGATTACTATTTCCTAAAAGACAAATTAAGAAGTAATTATTTCCTTTATAACAAGAACATATGATTCTTGTATTTTTACTTGATACATCTTATTAAGATTATGTGATTATTTACTTATGTCACTTAATAAGTCCGAGTTCTAAAAAGTATGGGTTTTTTTTTAAGCCAAATAAGTAGTTCTAGTTGGATGTGTTATACTGTGGGATTGAAACATACCTATGTTTAAGTATTTGCCTTCAAAATAATAAATGATTGGTAGTATTTTCATGTTTCTTTCTTTTTTTAATTGAATATTTTTGTTTATAGAAAAGTTACTTTTTTGACAGTTGATCATGAATCTTAAGAATTCCTTTAATTAAGTTTCCTATGTGTGATTTAAGCTTATGGCCAGATTTTATTTTAGGGTTCATCTAAGCTAGAGGTCAGCAAACTATGGCCCACTTTCTATTTTTGTATAACCCACAAGCTAAGAATGTTTTTTACATTTTAATGGGGTTTTTTAATTGAAAAATAATATACAGCAGAGACAATATGTGGCCATAAGCTTAAAATATTTACTATATTATTTACAGCTCATATGCTTGCCTTCAGCTGCCATTTGTACTAACCATAGTCAAATAGAATAACTTGAAATTGTCAGTCATGTGATAAAAATGAAAATTATCAAAACATAGATTTTTCTAATAAATGATGTAATAAAATGTTTCAGGTTTTGTAATAAAGCTGGGTAACACACAAAAATAATTTTTTAAAAACTAACTTGCTACCTATGAAAATGTATATCATGCCTGTGTTTACTCAATGGAGGAAGAGGAATTTATTTCCACTATTGAATTTTTTGGTACAACTGAGGCTACAAAAATTTGAAAGTTGGCAGAGAATATAAGTTTTTTAGTCTGTTACATGATGTACACAGTTCTTTTGAATGAAACCTTGTGTATTTTTTGCATTTTTTGTTTATTGTTCTAGTGTGAATGACCCATCATGGAATTTGAATAGTATTTCTACTGAAGATAGAACTAAAGGGAAAGCAGAAACATTTTTGTATGCAGTGTCTTGATTGTTCTTATATAAACATTTAATTTTAGTATAAAATTATGTTCTAATTTTTCAATTAGGTTCCCTTCTTTGGCCCACTTTTTGATGGTGCTATTGTGAATGGAAAGGTCCTACCCATTATGGTTCGAGCCACAGCTATAAATGCAAGCCGTGCTCTGAAATCACTGATTCCACTGTATCAAAACTTGTATCCTTTTTAATATATGGTTTCTATTCTAATATTTGTCTACTTTCCAAGGTAAATGTTCTTCTGTTGTTAAGATCTTTGAATTTCTATTTATTGATATATAGGTGATGGAGTTCCTCCCCAGGATTTGAATTTGAGCACTTATGATAGTTGAATGACATAATTTATTTTATATACTTTTAAATCAGTGCTTAGTTACCTTTTGGTTAATTAATGAGAGCCCCATTATGTGCTAGATACTCTACTACTCTGGATGTACAGAAATCACCAAAACAATCATCAGAGAGTACTCAACCTAGTTAAAGAAATATACTATTTTTCAGTATATGTGCTTATATGTACTATAGTAGTTATGCAGCATATTCTGGAAGTGTCATAACAAGGGCCCTCTTATATAGCTGAAAGGGCTTATGGTATCAGAAAACGTTTATGAGAAATAAGAGGATTGAACCAATCTTGAAGGATGATTTTTTGGGTGGGTGAGATTAAAAGCATTCCAGAAGCAAAGGAAAAAAACAGAGAGACATGAAAGTTTGCAAAGAAATTGAGTGTTTAAGAATATGATTTCTGGAGCCAGATTGCATGGCCTCAAATGCTATATAGCTAGTCTTTGACAAGTTATTTAATCTCTCTCAGCCTTAATTTTTTATGAATATAAAATGAGAATAATAATATGTAGCTCATGGTATTATGAGAACTCAGTGAAGCAATGTTTGTAAAGCTCTTAGAACAGTGCCTGGGACATGATTTGCATACAGTTTTATTTTTTTTAATTTAATCTTTATTGTTCAGATTATTATAATTGTTCCTCTTTTTCTCCCATAGTTCCCCTCTACCTGGTTCCCACCCCTTTCTCTGCCCTTACTCTCTCCCCACTGTCTTCATCCATAAGTATAAGATTTTTGTCCAGTCTCTTCCCGCACCCTTTTTCCCGAGAATTATCAGTCCACTCCCTTTCTATGCCCCTGATTCTGTTATATTCACCAGTTTATTCTGTTCATCAGGTTTTTTTATTCACTTGATTTTTAGATTCACTTATTGATAGATATGTATTTGTTGTTCATAATTTTTATCTTTACCTTTTTCTTCTTCTTCTTAAAGAATACCTTCAAGCATTTCATATAATACTAGTTTGGTGGTGATGAACTCCTTTAGTTTTTTCTTATCTGTGAAGCTCTTCATCTGCCCCTCAATTCTGAATGATAGCTTTGCTGAATAGAGTAATCTTAGTTGTAGGTTCTTGCTATTCATCACTTTGAATATTTTTTGCCACTTCTGTCTGGCCTGCGTAATTGCTGTTGAGAAATCAGCTAACAATCGTATGGGTGCTCCTTTGTAGGTAATTAACTGTTTTTCTCTTGCTGCTTTTAAGATTCTCTCTCTGTCTTTTGCTCTTGGTATTTTAATTATAATGTGCCTTGGTGTAGTCCTCTTTGGATTTCTTTTGTTTGGGATTCTCTGCGCTTCCTGGACTTGTAAGTCTATTTCTTTCACCAGGTGGGGGAAGTTTTCGGTCATTATTTCTTCAAATAGATTTTCAGTATCTTGCTCTCTCTCTCGTTCTAGCACCCCCCATAATTTGGATATTGGTACGCTTGAAGTTGTCCCAGAGGATCCTTACACTATCTTCATATTTTTGGATTCTTTTTCCTTTTTCTTTTTCGGTTGAGTGTTTTCTGCTTCTTTGTATTTCAAATCGCACCATTCTTGTGATTCTCTAGTCTGCTATTAGGTCTCTGTATATTATTTTTTATTTCAGTCAATGTATGTTTAATTTCTAGTTGGTCCTTTTTCATAGCCTCAAGGGTCTCACTAAATTTATTGGCATGTTCTAGAAAATTCTTGAAAAACCTTATAACCGTGGTTTTGAACTCTATATCCAGTCATTTGCTTTCCTCCATTTCTTCATTTGTGATATGTTTCTTTGTCTCCACATTTTGGCTGCTTCCCTGAGTTGATAGAGCGGCTTTATGTGCTAGGTGTCCTAGAGGGCCCAGTGGCTCAGCCTCCCCAGTTACCTGAGGTGGACACTTTTTATGCACCCCTTTGTGGGCTGTGTGCACAGTCTTGTTGTAGTTAAGCCTTGATTGTTGTTGGTATCACTGGGAAGAATTGACCTCCAGGCCAATTGGCTATGAAAATGAGCTGTGTATGCGCTGGGAGAACTTCTTTGCTGGAGACACCCTTATGAAACAAGACTCGCAAAAGCTTCTGTGCTCAGCTTGGATGGGGTTGGGTCTCAGGGTGGAGCAGACAGCATTGGTTTCTCATCAGCCCTGCCCTAATAGGCCCATGTGTCTCAGTGTCACATGGTAATCTCTGCAAGCACCTCTGAGAGAGAGCCACCCTCAAGTTCTGCCCGCTACCAGACAGTCCAGTTTCTCCCTGAATGAGTCTGAGTCCCCAGAGTCTTGCCCGAAACTGGAATTCAGTGTAGTCAGGAGCTTTTGTCTCCCTCCCACTTGAGGAGAGCCAGCTGCACACTCAGTCGCCAGTCTCCTCCTCATGCACATCTCGGTATCTCTGCCTCCTACAGCTCCTCTGACTCTCGGTGTGCTTTTCTCTTTCCTTCTAGTTGTAGAATTTCCACTCAGCCAACCTTCCTGTGGTTCTGGATGATGTCCATTTTGTCTTTTAGTTGTAGTTTTGAAATTGTTGTGCGAGGCAGCAGTTTAGGTGTTTACCTATGCCACCATCTTGGTTTCCCTGCATACAGTTTTAAATTTTAAATTGTTTTTTGATATTCCTTTGTAAAATAGATTTATCTTTTCTTTTACTTTTCCTATATGATTAAAAGCATTTTATTTTTATATAATAAACTAGAGGCCTGGTCCATGAATTCGTGCACGGGTGGGGTCTGACCAGCCTACCCCGATCTGGGTTGATCAGGCTGGGCCAGCTTGGGGGAAGAAGGCATGTGTGGTTGGCGGGCCAGTCCCGCCCCCTTCGCGCCCCCCCACCCCCCACCCCCCGTTCAAAACACTGGTAGAGCTCCCAATTTGCATATTAACCTTTTATTATATAGGATTATGGATTTAAGCTTTAGAGGGAAGATTTTTAAAAATATTCTAGCCCCAGCCATTTTGGCTCAGTGGATAGAGCTTTGGCCTGCGGACCAAAGAATCCAGGGTTCAATTCTGGTCAAGGGCACATACTTCAGTTGCAGGATCCTCCCCGGCCTGGGTCTGGTTGGGACTCTGGTCGGGGCTTGTGCAGGAGGACACTAATGATGTGTTTCTCTCACATCAGTATTTCCCCCACATCAAAATTTCTCTCTGTCTTTCCCTCTGTCTTCCACTCTCTAAAAATCACTAGAAAAATATCCTTGGGTGAGAATTAAAAAATATATATACTAGTTCTTTTCCATATGAAATGGATTTATTATTTAGGTCTGCCACATGCATTTTCTTCTTTTGAGGAAAATTGGCTTATATCATCTGATTTTTATGTAATTTCTCTTGTATTCTGACACCATGAAATGGAATTATAAGTGGATCATGGCATGTTACATTGATTAATCTTAATGACATTTATATAGCATTTCTTATTTATGGCAGAGCTTCACTTTAAATTGAAAACTCAGATTTGAAGTGGTCATTGTAGTGAAATATAAGAATTAGGTTTATTATTCCCAGCATAGCTCTACAAAAATGATCTTTCAAGGAATATATAGATTATTACCCATTAACTAATTTTCTCCACATTGTCAGGTCTATTGAGGTTGTCTTCTTTCTGACTTTTGCTTCTTTATAGTCTGGCTGATTCTGATGTTCATCCTGAAGTTAGTGTCCTCTATCATTTTATTTAAAACACAGTTGAGCCCTGATCAATGGGGCTCAGTTGGTTCAGCATCGCACCATTTATTGAGAAGTCCCCAGATCAATTCCTTTTCAGTGCACCTGCCTGGGTTGTGGGCTCAATCCCCAATAGGAGGCTTGCAGGAGATAGCCAATCGATGTTTCTTTTCCACATCAGTGTTTCTCTCTCTCCCTTTCCCTTCCTCTTTCTAAACTCAATAAAAACATATTTTTTAAAAAGACAGTTGAAAGAATGCCTTAAATCTTTTGGGGAAGTGGTAAGAGAGAGATTAGATTGTAATACAAACTCTGTTTGCCTTTTGTATTATATAGCAGGAAATGGGTTTATTGGACAAAGGACAAACACAAACTATTTCTGGCCCAAGGTACAAATAATATTTAATATGCACACTTTATAAAGTAGTTTTAAATGTTGGGGATATGGCTTGGCTTCTTTTTCCTTTACCTAAATTCATACTCTTGAGAGCTATTTCAGATTTGCACATTACACTAGAGGTATGATAACTAGATTTGCAGTTAGAAAACACGGCTTTTAATTCAAGCTCTGGTTTAAGACCTTGACCAAGTCACAGAATCTCTAAACCTCACTTTTTTCATCTGTAAAAAACATGTTAATACCCATCTCAGAATTGTTGTGAAGATTAAATGAAGTAATGAATTTGGATGTACTTAGTAAATAAAATAAGGTACATAGTTTTGTGCAATGATTAATTCTGTTATGTGTAAAGATTATAGTCAATATAAAACAACTCTTCCCAACACCATGGAATTGCCTAATTGGGTTTTTATGTTTGCTTGGTTGGTAGGTTAATTGATTGGGTTGGATTGGATTTTCCAGTCTGCTTCATGAAGTTTGTAATAGTTAAATCTTGCTGAGACGTTAATGGATATCACATTGGAGAAAAATCTAAGATGAAGAGAGATAATTTCAGATGAAAACAGTAAACATGAACACTTTATTTATACAGCAAATATGAGCAATTTGTATCAGTCAAATCAATTGAACACTCAGAGTAAAAAACATTAAATAAGACAGATCAAATTTTTCTTGACTTGGAAGCTTGAATTTAGAAGCTTTATGGAAATTATTTTCCCGTACTATTAAAGTATAGGATAGAGGTACTCCCAGCCTTTGCTAATCTGAAAAACATATAGTCATGTTTGACAAAGATTCACAAAGTTCTATATTCTAAACATTGGGGGGAAAGATTTCATACAGGTGAATTACTTGATTTTTAAGTGAAATTTTACATAATAAATTACAGTGATGTTTTATTTCAAGATATTGAAATATGAATATGTATTTTAATTTAAAATAACAAATATTTCAGAAATATAATTAAAATGTATTTTTTATATATCTGGATAAGGAAAAAAATTATGTGATCTAAAACAGATCAGTAAACCTTAGAAATTGAGAAAGAAGTAGGCTTTAAAAATCACCAGTTACTACTTTAATCCTCATAAGAGAAGTGAAGAGGTAAAATAATATGTAATAAACTCAATTATATTTGATAATTTTTACACTGCTGTGTCACTTATTTTATGCCCAATAAAAGTGCCCAGTAAGATTCCACAGCATAAATTGTGCTATTTATGATCATTAAATACAGTTTAAATTTTATCCGTTGAGCATCTTCTGTAACTATGAATCTAATGTTGTTCACTAAATGAGGACAATATTGATTGCCAAATGCTGCCCAAATCGATCTTGCTAGCAGCTAGAATTACAGTAATCTGTCAGTATTGATGACTGTTTTTTAAGCTTTGAAATCTCTCCTTCACTTCACTTGTCATTTCTTGCATTACTTGTACTTGGAAAGCATTTTCTTGCTATCTCTGACTTTGTGCGCTATATATATATATATTTTTTGTCTCAAGCCCAGCTTCTTGGTTTGAGCTTGTAATTACAATTGAAGTATAACACAGGAGAGGAAGAAGAGGCAGATTCTGGGTAACCATTGGACCTGCAGGGTATTTCAAGTTTATTTTAGCTATCATTCATCAGTTACCTGTTGAAAGAGAGAGATTTGGGTTTTTTGAGGGAGTTATTTGGGTTTTTATTTTGTTTTGTTTTGGTTTGGTTTTTGTTTCTTGGCTTTTTTGAATTGGAAATAATTTCAAAACATTAATTTCATGATTTTAGCTATCATGGCTATTTTTTATTGATTGATTTTAGGGGGAAGAGAGAGAGAGGGAAAGAGAGAGACAGAAAGAGAGAGAGGGGGAGAAAGGAAGAGAGATCGAACATGATTAGTTCCACTTATTTATGCATTCATTGGTTGCTTCTTTTATGTGCCCTGACCAGGGATAGAACCCATAAGCTTGGCATATTGGAACAACATTCTAATCAACTGAGCTACCCAGCCAGGGCTCTATTTCTTAAATAAAAATTTTAAAGCAATTATTTATTTTGACCAAGAGATTATACATAGAAATTTTCAGGAGTTACAGCATGCAATCATGTTGTATTAGAGTTCTTAGAAAAACAGAATCAATACGATATGTGTATACATATATAGATAAAGACTGATTTTAAGAAACTGGCTCATACAGTTGTGGACTAGTGAATCTGAAATCTGCAGGAATTCCTGAATAGAGTTGATGTCGCAATCCGGGTAGAAGGTATCTGGACATAAAAATTCCTTTCTTCCTTGGGGACCTCATCTGTACTAGTAAGGTCTTTAGCTGATGGATGAAGCTCACCCACATTATGGGGAGTATTCTGCTTTAGAGTCCTGATTTAAAAGCAGATTGATTTCTTCTAATTTGTTTAGATTTGACTTCTTCCAAAATGCCAAATTGGGTTTCTAGGCTGATATTTGACCAAAATGAGTACCATCGCCTACCCAAGTTGACATAAAATTAATCATCTTGCCCAGGTGCGTGGCTCAGTTGGTTATAGCATTCTCCCATATACCAAAAGGTTGTGGGTTTGATTTCTTTCAGGTCACATACCTACGTTGTGTGTTCAATCCACAGTCAGGGCATATGCAGGAGGAAACCAGGTGGTGTTTCTCACATTAATGTCTCTCTCTCTCACTTCTTTTCTTTCTCCCTGCCTCTGTCCCCCTTTCTCTCTCACATAAATCAGTAAACATATCCTTGGATGAGGATTTTTTTAAAAATTTAACCATCTCTCATGTCCTCCTTTTTCATAAATTTTCTTTTTAACTTTTTTTATTGCAAAATGTAATTTGAGAAAAGTACATTAATTCTAAATATGTACTATAAATGAATAATTACAGTTTAACTGCCACCAGGTCAAGAAACAATTTCAGTGCTTTTTTTCTATCACATATGTTTATTGATCACTAGCATGGTAGTGGTAAATATTTGGAGAAATGCAAAGATAAACTAGGTGGTAACATTGTCTTTAATAAGCTTATAATTTAATGGGAAGAGAATAATATATACATTATCATATCACAAGAAACAATGTGTCATAATAGATTTATATATGAAAGGCTGTGGGAATACCATTCGAGAATGTATAGAAAATCTAGGCCTGAAATGGTGAGATTTGAGTAAATGGAATGCATCATGTCTTTATAATTTTTTGTAATTTACATTTTGGGGCTTTATTTCTATGCATATATGTATGTAATATTCTGAAATATTCAGTATACGGCATGTCCTAAATTAAATGGCATCTTTAAAAAACACTTTCTTCCTGGATTTATTATTCTTTTCTGCCAAACCAATATTATTTGATTTCTTCTAATGGGTTTAGATTTGACTTTTTCTTAAATGCCAGAATTGGTTTTCTGTTTATCAGACAAATTACCAGAAGTCAATGATCATTCTTCAATTAGTCACAGTTTGTTATCCCTCCATTTTACTTCTCAAATGTAAAGAACCTGTTGCAAAAGTATGAGAGCCAAAATGAAATGAAGTGTAATTGATTGGCTCCACTAATGCAGTTTGCCATTCATTATGATAAAACATTATAAGACCTCTTAGGAAAGCTCATCAATATTGCTGCCATTTCATGTTAGAAGAAAGTGTGTTTATTGAGAAACTACATAATTTTATGTACTTATTGTCTTTTATAGGTCATTGACTTAGAAGATAATATTGATAAGTATGCTTAATTTATGTATAATTATATTTTAAATGTTGGAAGCTATTTGTTGGGAAATAATTTGGGCTAAAGAGTCTAGAACCACTTATTAAGTGTGTCACTGCCTTTATGTCTATTCTTTAAAAATCTGTTCGAAATTTACGAAACTCGGGATTATTGTAAGGATTAAATGAAAGTACATATATACTTGAAGCACTAAGCAGCCTGTCTGTCATGTAGAAAGAGCTCAGAAAATGATAGCTACCTAGTTGTTAATGATGTTATCATTATTATTATCCTCTACATTGACATTGGAAATATTCTTCTAAAAGACAAATCTAAGTATACTAAAAGACTACTTTATGACAGTGACAGGTGGGGAGAGTACAGTTTTGTGTCCTTCCCAGGAAGAAAGCAGTACATAGCTGAAGTCCTGAAGGCTCACACTTCTGCCTAATAACAAGAAAGGTGGGTACCCACAGGAGAACAACGGTGGGATGGAGGGCAGTCTAGGCACTGCTGAGGTCTTCAATTTTATTTCTGAACTTTAGCATTATCTACATCTTTAGGAGCTCTCAATATTTTTTAAGTGTCATTTGTTCTACATACTTTCTAAATGAAAGTCTTAAACTTCATGGACAAATTGGTTATCTGTTAAATATCCTAAGATCTATGGTTATGGTCATTCATACTTTAAAAGGAGAGAAAGCAGTTTTTACAATAAAATGTCTCATCAGGGGTGAGGAATGTTTGGCCTGCATAAGGCCTGAGAAACATTTGGTTTGGCCCTCCCAAGGCATAAGAGGTGAATTAAATAAATGTTTGACCAAATATAGCAGGCTAATTTTTAAGTTGATAATTTGGTATGACCTTTGGCAGAAAAAAGGTTCCCCACTCCTGAACTAAGTGATCCAGGTTTTTGTGTTCTCTGAAATGATTACAGTCCTTATGCCTTTTATATTAATCATTGTAGTAGGACCTAAGAGCAGACAGTCTCATTTACCTAACAATCTGTTTTGTAATGGGAATGTTTAAGTTTCCTGTGTTAAAGATCTGGACATCACTATTGAAGAATTTCTTGCTGAAAAGCTTTTGATTAAACATCCCCCTAGCCTGGATTTTGCTGCCAAACCTTTATAGTCTGTGTATGTACCCCGAGCATTATTAAACAAGGGCCCTGGATATGTGCAACACTTCTGTTGTGATTCTTAATATATTCTTTACTACATCAATTTTAATTTGTTTAGCTATTCTTTTTGAGGAATGGCAATATATGCCTATTGATGAAGTTGCTGATATTTTAGAGGCTTCCTTACAATCATTGTGTAAGTGACAGACAGGTGGGGAGATTACAGTTTTATTACATATCTCCAAAGATATGAGTTCGGGTCTAACCAACCTGTCTGTGTCTTTTCAAAAAGATGCAAAAGCAACTAATATAAATTTATCTGATATGTAATACATTTTTAATAATAATGAAGGGAATTTATTCTTTGGAAATGAAACCAGTATATCGGAAAATAGCTTTGTTTCATAATATTCTCTAGTAATGATGTCTTTGAACGTTTTACTAATATGGATTAGTAATAATTATTTTTCTTATATTTAAACTATGGGAACTCACAAAAAGGACTTTAGTGCATGATTAACTGCTATTTCTATTATCACTAGTTGCCTGGTGCACAAAATTCGTGCACGAGGGGTGCCCGTTCCCTCAGCCCATCCTGCACCCTCTCCAATCGCGGACCCCTTTGGAGATGTCCAACTGCTGGTTTAGGCTGGCAGTTGGACATCTCTCACAATCTGGGACCACTGGCTTCTAACTGCTCACCTGCCTGTCTGCTGGATCGCCCCTAACTGCTTCTGCCTGCCTGCTTGATCACCCCTTACTTCCTCTGCCTGGTTGCCCCTAACTGCCCTCCCCTGCCAGCCTGATCTCGTCCTCAACTGCTTTCCCCTTTCCCCCAACTGCCTCTGCCTGCCTGATCATCCCCAACTGCCCTCCCCTACCAGCCTGATCTCTCCCACAACTGCCCTCTCCTGCCTGCCTGGTTGCCCCCAACTGCCCTACCCTGCCAGCCAGATCTCACCCCCAATAGCCTTCCTCTGTCAGCCTGATCTTTCCCTCAATTGCCTTCCCCTGCCAGCCACTTTGGTTCTGATTGGTCGATTTCTATGCCAGTCAGAGTCAAAAGCTCCGCTTCCTATGCAACCATTGGCTCCTCACACTTCACCCAGATTTGGTTCTTATTGGTCAGTTTCTATGCCAGTCAATGTCTCAGGGCCTATCTCTGGGCCTTATCAGAGAGCAGGACTGATCAGCAGCCCCTGAGGAGGCCCAGAGAGAAACAAAGGCGCAGCTGCTGGCGAAGCCTGGAGAGAGAGAGGCAAGTGCTGATCAACAGCTGCCATGGAGGCTGTGGATCAGACCCTACCTCTCTCTTTGGGCCTTTCGCCAGGCCTGATTCACAGCCCCCTCAGCATTCAGTGCTGGGTCGCCATGGCAACCCAGCACTGACTGCAGGACTGGCTTTCGTTCAGTCAAGCCTTCAGTTGTTTTGGACATTACGGACCCTGGATTTTTATATATTAGGATTGCATTAATTCCAGAAATACTTAAATTTTTATTCTCTACCAAGAATTCAGTGCACTTATGACAAATTTAAGTATTTTTTTTAATTATATTTCTTCAACCAAAAAATGGTCACTAAGCAATTTTCAATCTTTCATTTATACATCAATATTTATTGACTACTATATGGGAGGCACTGTGAGAGAAAAGGTAGGGAATATAATCAAGTTGCTTACAGTCTGGTTTAGGAGAGAGGAAGATTCCTGTGAATGAAGGAATGGATGGATGAATGAATCAATGATTGAAATGTACTCTGAAGGATTCAATAATAGTGATAATTGCAAAGTAGGATGTAAAGGTGATTTTGTATTAAAGGGTGAGAAGATAGTGGGGAGGAGAAATTAGGAATGCTTTACTGAGGAAGCATGTTCTGCTAATTACCTCTAAGATATTTAGGATTTTGCCCTTCTGACAGGGCCAGAGAAGAGCTTTTTAAGGATAGGAAATGGACATGGAGGGACAAAAGTGTGATGTGGTCAAGAAATTCAGGGAGTTCCACAGCAAAGGAAAGAATAGTAGCAGATGAGATCCAAGAAGGTCAAAACCAGATAATGTAGTCAGGTAGAAAGAAAACCAACATAAACTTGGTTTTTCTAATGTTATATTAACAGCCAGTGTATACCGTGACAATCTGCTTTTATGTAATTTTTACCTGTTGAGTAACAGAACACAGCTTGAATGTATTATTTCTTTTTCTAATAAATCCTTTCAAAATAAGTAGATTAGTATTTAAATAAAGTCTCTATTTGTATGATAATTAGTTGTACTGTAATTGCCAGGCTAATAATAGCTAGTGTTATTTTTCTTAATAAGACTAATTAGGTCTCTAAATGTTTGATAAAATTTACACATATTTGCCAACTTAAAAAAGACAGTTTGAGATTTTCATTCTTAAGTTTCATGATAGACTTCATTCCTGCATAACAATCCTTCTTATTACTTTTTTATGTAAAGTACTTTTATACATTATTGTGCTTTTATGCACTATTATAATTTTATACATTATGGATAAATGAAGTATTTTTATCTTATTCTGATAGTACATTGGCTTCACAACAAAAATATCAAAGGAAATGAAAGCACTACCACCATTTCTCTCTTTTGTCAAGTCCAGTGTGACAATATGGTTTACATTTGCCAATCTAGACAGTTGGGTCATATCCTAATGCATGAGAAAGAAGATAGAGAATTCGTATTAGGTGATGGGCAAACTGTTCCCTAAAAACAACAAAATTTGAAGTTTCTCTACTTCTGTCTTTAGCAACTTCTCACCTATGCTAGAACGGAGGGTTTTGTTTTTTTTCTCCTTTAAACCCTTAAGTTGATATTAGTGATGAGGGTGCATTTGGTATGCTCACATTATTATTCACCACACCTACCACTTAGTGTGCAAGTTTTATTCTAGTAATTATTTAAATATAAAAACTGCAGTAAAATGAGATGCTGTTTGGGGATTTCAGAGCAAAGAATGAAGAATTGTAAAGCTGAAATTAGTCTTTAACCTTGTTTGACATAGGTATTGCAGTGTTTTTAATCCATATTCATTCTTTTCTTTTTAATAAACATAAGGGCTTTTGCTATTAAATTTTTAATAACTCAATAATGGAATTAAAATTAAGCTACGGGTCACAAATCTCCCCATTTTCTTCTCTGTTTTTTTTTTCCTCAAACACTAGAACACAGCCTATTTAAATCTTAACTTTTGCTTGCCAAACCACTGTTACCGTCCATCTGTTCTTACCAATTGTAAGGAAGGTTTGGTTTTTAGTGAAGCTTTGCATTTCACATAAGGTATGTGAAGTGAAATTTCACAAGGGACATGATGGATCCTGATTCTTAGTGATAAACCTTTGGGGCCATCAGGGTTGGCATATGGTCCAGTATGATATGAAGGCTTGGGTTCCCTGGCTTCACTTCTTTGGCGTGAAGCTGATAAAACCTGGCTCTTGAGTATTATTTCACTGGACACCAATCATGGGCAGCAGGAACTGCCCATTTAACTCTCTGTGGGAAGGAAGCCCAGAGAGCATTCACAATGGTACCATTGTTGAGTTGCAAACTGCTCTGAACAGCTTGACAGCACTAGGGAGGAGGGGAAGGGGTTGCTTTACTAATTGCTGTTCAGAAAAGAGAAGGAACAAAAATAGCTGTTGCAGAACTGATGTTTCTACATTTACTTCCTCTCTTAATGGGAGTGTTGACTTTTATTTAGCACATACCTACTATCAAGAAGAAAGAAAAAAAAATACATTTAAGCATCCACTTATAGTAATTCCTTGTTAAGGTGTCATTATTGATACTTTCAGCCCACCAGATTATAGCAGAGCAAAACTCAGTTTTGCTTTATGATACTGTGTTTAAATGAAAAAAAATGTACTTTTTAATCTTTATAAAAATTGAAAATAAGGGAAAGTGGGTTCAAACCACCTCAATTTTCACATAACAGGTAAGGTTAAAGATGAATTTGGCTTAATTTTCTTTACACTATGCTCTTTAGAATTCCAAAATATCACCTGAATATATATGAGCTATTTAATATAAAAATGTAAATTAATATTATGGGTAACAATTGCAAGTGCTAAAATAATGCACTAAAGATAAACTAGTCAGTAAATCTTAAGGTTAAATACTGGATTTATCATTTAAGTGAGTAACATTTATTTTAGTCATCATGGTTATCTTTCTTATTTAATTTTATTTTGGATATCTTTCAAAATGTGAAGGTTGTTGTCTTTTTCTGATGCATTGTATGCCATGATATTTCTATAAACACTAATTTTGGCCTGTCCATTTTTTTATGGTCAGTCTAATCATGTAGTTTGTGATTCTGATGCAAAGAAACATGATCTACAATATTTTTAAAATATTAAAACTTATTTTAGCCCCAGGATCCTGAACCTTACTCTATACTTCCATAGCCAGTTCTTTTTTTCAATTGAACATTAGTTGACTAAATTATATTGTAGTGTTATAATTTATAAAATATGTTCTTTCGAAGGATTAGAGGAAGATATTTTAATAAAACTTCTTTAATCTATAAAATTTTTAAATGATATTCTCTTGCTAAGTTGAGGGAAAATAGGCACATGTTTTGTAAATCTGTAACAGTCTATAAAATTTACTAGTATTCCATCTCCTCGTGTCCTCTTAAATGATTTTAGTAAATGGGCCCCAGTGCAATATTTCAAAAACAGTAATTCATTGAATGCCCATTCTCCCTTTTACTGCAGAATAGATTATATTTAAGTCAAGATTAATGGGTAGATTTTGATGTTAAAGTCCAGTCTCTAAGCCTATCATTCCCTGGAGGCATATAGTGCATTAGTTTAAGCCAATATACTGTTTATCATAGATTCTATGGCATGGTCTTAAATGACAGTTTGCTGTACTTTGTAACTACTTACCATAATAATAAATCACTTTTTTTGTACTCCTGGTAATTTTTGCATTTAAACAAAACCTTAATTAAGTTAGTGCACATTTAGGTAGAGATAACACGTAAGTAATTGTACACTGTAAAATTTCACTTTATTTAATTATTTTTTCCTTTTTTACAGTCTTCTAAAGAATCCCAAGTTCAGTATTTAGTTAAAACACATAATGCATTTCCTCAACATTAATGTACTGAAATTTTTGTTCCCAAAAGGAAGAACACAAAGGTGATTGTTTCTAGTGTCCCCCTCCATATTTTTTGTTAAACTCTTACTCTAATACTAGTGATTCTGAAGTAATTCTCTATTGACTATGAAAGTCTCATTATTAATTCTTAATGATAATATTTTCTAGTAGATCTAATCAAGAATCAGAGTCCATAATTTTAATATCCTTAAATTTGAAATCTAGGTAACTTGCTTTTCTTTTAGATGTTTTGCTTCATAAAAATATGAAAGTAAAATAGGTACACATATTTAATAATCATGTTAGTGCTTTTCAGAAACCAGTGGTTATTGGATTCAGGAAGGATTTTCAGAACCTTCTAGTAGGTTTAAATTTTTAATCCTATTTATTTAAGATCGACATTTTTAAATGTGTTTACATGAACTTTGGTAAAATTGAGCTTTTATAAACTTTTTACTTATTGTTTTCACTTAGTAATTGACTGATTTATGAGCAATTATATATGGTTCAAATTTTATTCAACTCCAGCTTTCAATAATAGGTCTATCCTCACACTGCCTTAGCACCTGTTATGGATTTTGAGTCATCTGGCAGCCCATGGGACTTAGATAAAGAAGTACCAGGTGTCCTGCCTGTCTCCTAATTGAGACGCAGTGAAAACAATATAGACTTGGCAGTATGGTTAAAAGGATGGATTAAAGCCCAGCTTTGTCTATTCTGACAAATCACAGCTTTTCCTTCATGGTGTAGATAGTATCAACTACCAAAGAATTTCATTAATATGAAGCATCATAAAAATTATACATAATAATTTGGCATAACTTGTTGCAGACTTTCAGAAGAATTTCTATTAACATAGTACAAGTAAACATTATTTATACCAAGATTCATGCTATTTATTTAAGGGACTTTTATTTTTATTGTATATGAACTAGATAGCATGTTTCCTGAAGAAATTAGCTACAATAAGGAAAAAATGGAGTATTAATTTATTAAGGGTAGCAGTACAGTTTACTTTCATCTTACAAATGAACAGTGCACATTAGTCCATGGGATACTTAATTGCCCTGGGTATTTCAGGAAAATTTGCCACTTTATTACTGATCATAGGAGTCAGGAAATCCTTGAGATGTACTTGCAAAATATTTCCACCCATATTCTATGTCTCAATAAAATTCTTACTTTTCAAGACCCTGTGTAATGATACTGCCTCAGGATGTTTGAAGATATTTCAAGGCCTCATAGAACTAAAAAGCCAGTTGTAGATTGACTCTTTTCTCACTTTTTTTCTCATCAGGGACTTTTAATATGCCATATATGATATTTTAGTATATAAACATCTTCCAAAAACTGTGACTCTTATAACTTAAGCTAATATTTGCTGTGTTGGCCATTCTTGAGCTAACTAAAATACCTCTTACATATCTTTTTCTTTATATAAAACTCAGATCATTGAGATTGGATGTAGAAAGAGCATTGGACCATTGAATGACCAGGGTTCCAGTCCCAACTTTACCAGTCATCAGCTTTGTTTTTCCAAGCTTTGTATTCTCTCTCAAGACAAGGCTTACTGCTAAACAAACATTTTGCTGATTTTGCTAAGTTTCCTGAAAGTAATGTTAATGGATCATTATTGTATCCTTCCTTTAGTTCAAACTGTCCTAACGTATTCTCGATAAATGATGCTTGGATGCAAACCTAAATATTTAAATTTCTAAGTATTATTTTTCAAGGATATTATTGCCTCTGTTCTTAAGGTATCCAGAGACGTTTTGGAGATCTGTTTAAAATTGTTTTGAATTTGCACTTCATTTGAATTTTTTTCTGTAGGCCTTTTTATAAAATTGTTTCCCTTTTTTTCTATAGATGGCCATTTAAATGAATGGAAATAGTTTAACTAAACTTGTTGCCACATACCTTTATATAATTTATAAAAATATATTTTTAAATTAAAAAAATAGTTATGACCAATGTGGCAAAATGTTTTATTTCAGTCCTCATTGGAGTGAGTTATAATTACTTTCAACATTTATAGATTTTTTTTTCTTTAGGCAATTATTATACTTGTTTTGAGACGTTATCAGTTTTCTCTTAATTTCAGGTCTTACCTGTGTGGTTTTTTCACTTTTTTAATATACACTATGCTTTATTCATTTTGTTCTTCCAAAGGTGGTCAGTGAGATCAAAGGTATGAGGGAACCAAACTCTTTCTCACAAGATTTAAACTCTCTGTAAACCAATCCTAGCAAAGTCCCAAATATATTTGCCCCAAAGGGCTTGCCTTCTGGAGAGCAAAATTAGCATTAGAGGAAGGAGGCTGTCTGGATATCAGTCTCTTAACCAATTTTATTCATTCTATAATTTATAAATAGTTATTGAGATCTACTGGGCTGTGTGTTAAGTGCTAGAGATATATGTAAAGATAAGAAGACATGGCCTCTGTTCCATGTCACCAGTCTCCCCACTAGATTATTAGAAGAAGCATGAGGAAAGAGGCACATTGTATGTTTAACAACTGACTCTCAAGAACTGGGGGAGGCCCCAATAGGTGGCATCATCAAGTTCTGTGAGGTAAGAACTCCCACCATAACCAATTTTAAGCTACCAGCCATCTTAATTTATGAATGTTGTTAGTAGTACTCCAAAAAAAATTTTCAGTCAGTAGACAAAACTCTCCCTCTTCTAATAATTACTATTTAATAGAATTTTCAGTCAGTAGACAAAACTCTCCCTCTTCTAATTACTATTAATAGAATCTTCATACAGAGAAAGGAGATGAAATTCTAAGTGCTAAAACTGCAAAGAAGCCACAGAAATAAGAATGTAGGGAGTGCTTACAGAATTAGAAATTTCAGAATGGGTCTTAAATCCCTGAGGCTCTGAAACTAAGCACAAATCTAAACATTTCATACTTTGCCTTTACTTAAAAAGGAGCCAATAGTTCTTTTCTTTTTTAGGAACAAAAACACGCAACTTCAAATTTAAGGGAAAATTAGTTATGCAATGTTGTGTTTTTGAAATCTCCTTACAATTACATTTATTTTTCATAATGCCCTTTTGTAAAAAATTACACTTTCTTCTTGTGCATATATATGTGCACATATGCAAATTTCCTTTTCTTTGAGACAAATTACTTTTTATCTTTAAGTTTCTATTTAAATTGCAGTTTATATACAATATATTAGTTTGAGGCAAACAGTATAGTGATTAGGCATTCATACACCTTACGTCAATATGTCTTAGTACCTGACACCATACATAGTTATTACAATACTAGGGGCCCAGTGCACAAAATCATGCTTTTGAAAGGAACTGTGGGCCATGAGGTTGCAGTAGGCATAGGGGCAGGTCTCAGCCCTTCTTCCATGTCCCTGCCCAGTCCCTCTCACAACAGCCCCCGGTCTCCTCTATTCCGGCAGCCCCACTCCTGCCTGATGGCGCTGGCGCTGCTCACACTTGCTGACCACGTGGAGCGACTGGGGCCAGTGCCAGCAGTGAGTGCGAGCGAGGCTGGCACCATCAACTGGTGTGAGCAGCGGCTGTGCCTTGATCACCCCATAGGAGCAGGGGGAGGTGGAGAGCCCTCAGGGGTGATGAGGACCTGCAGCGCTCACACCTGCTGATGGTGCCAAGTGATCATGACCAGTACCAGGTACCAGCAGTGGATGCAAGTGATGGCTCTGGCACTGGCTGCAGGTGCAAATAGAGCCAGTATTAGCAGCAGGTGCAAGCACTGGGTGGGACCACAACATGCAGGAGCAAAAAATTTTCAGTAACCACCAGAGGCTCATCCTGATGACAACAACCAGCACCCCTGCTCACTTGGTCCACCATCCCGCCAGAACTAATGCCCACCATGTTCTGCATACCACCCTCTGGTGGTCAGCACACATCATAGCAACCGGTTGGTCCGGTTATTCGGCCATTTGGTCTACTTACATATTAGCCTTTTATTATATAAGATTATTGACAGTATTCTCTCTGCTGTTCTTTAAATCCCAGGGATTGTATTTATAACTAAAAGTTTGTATAACTTAATCACTTCCCCTTTTTCACTCATCCTCCAGACCATCGCCCATTTGGCAATAATCAATTTGTTCTCTGTATCTATTTTGTTTTTACGGTTCCACATATATGTGAAGTCATATAGTATTGTCTTTCTCTGTCTGGCATAATGCCTTCTAGGTCCATTCATGTTGTTGCATATGTCAAGATTTCATTCTTTTTAATATACTTTTATTGATTTCAGAGATGAAGGGAGAGGGAGAGAGTTAGAAACATCAATGATGAAAGAATCATTGATCAGCTGCCTCTTGCATGCCCCCTCTGGGGATCAAGTCTGCAACCCAGTATGTCCGATGGAAGTTGAAACATGACCTCCTGGTTCATATGTTAATGTTCAACCACTGAGCAACACCGGCCAGGCTTTCATGGCTGAGTTGAATTTCATTGTATATATGTAACACTTCTTCTTTATCCATTCATTATCAATGAATACTTAAGTTGCTTCCATATCTATTGTAAGTAATGCTAAGGTGAAAGCATATATCTTTACAAATTAATGTTTTAAATTTCTAAAGATAATTACCCAGAAGTGGAATTCCTGGGTCATATAGTTCAATTTTTAATATTTTGAGGAACCACCATAATGCTTTCAGTAGTGGTTGCAACCTGTTTACAATCCCACCAACAGTGCATGAGGGTCCCCTTTTCTCCACATCCTCATCAACACTTGATGTTGGATGATAGGCATTCTGACAGGTGTGAGGTAAAATCTTATTATGGTTTTAATTTACATTTCCCTGATGATTAGTGGTGTTTTGTTTCTCTTGCCTGAAGAGACTTATCCAGAGAAATATTAATAAAAGTGATATCAGAGTTTATTGCCTGTTTTCTTCTTGAAGTTTTATGGTTTCAATTTTTTCATCTAAGACTTCCATTTATTTTTAGTTAATTTGCATAAATGGTGTAAGAAAGTGATGCAGTTTTATTTTTGGCATGTATCTGTCCATTTTCCCAACACCATTTATTGAAGAAACTGTCTTTATGCCATTGTGTATTCTTGCCCTCTTTGTCATTGAGTAATTGACTATATATATATATATAGTCAGCACACCGGAGTCTGTCTGTTTAAAGGTTTATCATTTTTTAAAATCTTTTTAAATTAACCTGCTCTTGGTTTTATTGATCGTTTTTTATTTTATTTTTTAGAGTCTGTTTCATTTATTTCTACTCAATCTTTATTACTTCCTCCCTTCTCCTCACTTTGGGCTTGCTTTGTTCTTCTTTTATTAATTCCTTTAGGTATAACTTAGACTATTTAAGATTTTTCTTTTGTTTTTGAGGTAGGCCTGTACTGCTATAAATTTCCCTGTTATATATGCTTTGACTTGTGCCCCCTAGATTTTCAGTCATTCAGTTTTCACTTTCATTTGTCTCAAAGATCATTTGATTTGTTCCTTGATCTTATTGTTAACTTATTCATTGTTTAATAGCATGTTATTTAGCCTCCATCAATGGTATTCTGCTCTCATACCATTGTGGTCCAAAAGGATGCTTGATATAATTTCGGCCTTTTTAAAGTTATTAAGACTTGTTTTGTGGCCTATCCTGGAAAATGTTCCAGGTGCACTTGAAAAGAATGTATATATTCTACTGCTTATGGGTGAAATCTTCTAAAAATTATCTTTAGAAGTAAATCTCTCTGGTCTAATATGTCACTTAAGGTCATTGTTTCTTTGTTAATTTTTGGTCTGTATGATTTATCCATTGATGTCAATTGGGTATTAAAGTCAATTAACATGACTATATTACTGTCAACCTTTCCCTTTATTTCCATCAATATTTGCTGTATATATTTAGGTGAGTCTTTTATGAGATATATGTCCTCTTATGGATTGGTCCCTTTATCATTATTAAATGTCCTTCTTGGTCTCTTGTTACAGCCCTTGTTTAAAATCTATTGTATCTGATATCAGTATTGCTACCCACCATTTGTTTGTTTGCTTGTTTGTTCATTTTCATGAAATACTTTTCCTATCCCTTTACTTCCAGTCAGTATGTGTGGCTTTTGATCTGAAGTGGGTCTCTTTAGGCAGCATATGAACGGGTCTTGTCTTTTTTATTCACTCAGCCTCCTTATGTCTTTTGATTGCAGCATTTAGTCCATTTACAGTTAAGGTAATTATTGATAGTATGTAGTTATTGACATTTTATTAATTGTTTTCTGATTGTTTTTGAAATTCTCTTTTTTATTCTCGTTATCTCTTCTCTTGTATGTTGATATATTTCTGTAGTGTTGTGTTTGGATTCCTTTCTCCTTATTTCTTGTATACATCTTGTAGATTTTCGGTTTGTGGTTACCATGTAATTCATATATACCAAGCTACGTGTATAGCAGCCTATTTTGGATTGATGGTTGCTTCTTAAGTTCAAACCCATTCTAAAATCACTATCATTTTTACTCACCCTCTCCATATTTGTTTTTGTCATTAGTTTTTACTGCTTTCGTGTGTGTGTATGTGTGTATTCCTTAATTTATTGTTGTAGTTATTCATGATTTTTCTATTTTAACCTTTATAGAACTTTAGTGTTGGTTGGTCTGCTGCTTTTTCTAAGTGTTTGCCTATGTCAGTGAGAATTTTTTTCACTTTATTTTCTTATTCATGCATTTGACCTTTTTTTCTACTTAAAGTCCTTATAACATACATTATAATACTGTTTTAGTGGTGAACTCCTCACTTTTTTTGCGGGGGCGGGGGGGCCAGGGAAACTTTATCATTTCTTTCATTCTAAATGATTGCTTTGCTGGATAGAGTAATATTTATTGTAGGTTTTTGCTTTTCATCACTTTTGAATATTTCATGCCAATCCCTTCTGGCCTGCAAAATTTCTGCGAAATCAGCTGACAGTCTTATGAGAGCTCCCTTGTAGATAACTAACTACTTTTCTCTTTCTTCTTTTAAGATTCTCTCTTTGTTTTTAACTTACACATTTTAATTATGATGTGCCTTGCTGTGGATCTCTTTGGGTTCATCTTTGTTTGGGACTCTGTACTTCCGGGAATTATGTGTCTATTTCCTTTACCTTGTTAGGAAAGTTTTTAGACATTATTTCTTTGCATAGGTTCTCAATCCCTTGTTCTGTCTCTCTTCCTTCTGGTACAACTATAATGAGAATGATGTTATGTTTTATATTATCCCAGAGGTCCCCTCAAAAATATTTCCTCCCCCTTCCCCTCCCGCGCCTTTTTCTCTCATTCCAGTTGAGTGTTTTCCACTACCTTATTTTCAGATCGCTTATTCAGTCCTCTGCTTCATCTAATCTACCGTTGATTTCCTCTAATGAGGTCTTCATCTCAGTTATTCTCATTTCTGAGTAGTTTTTTATGGTTTCTATCTGTTTGTTTAGGCTCTCATTGAATTCATTTATTCTTCCTCTAAGTTCATTGAGCATCCTTATATCCAATGTTTTGAACTCTGTATCTGGTAGATTGCTTGTTTCCATTTCATTCAGTTCTTCTTCTGGAGTTTTGTCCTGTTTTTTCATTTGGAATATGTTTCTTTGCCTCCTCATTTTGACTAACTACCTGTGTTTGTGTTAGGTAGATCTTCTATATCTCCCTGTTTTGGCAGTGGCCTTAACGTTGTAGTTATACTCTGAGACCCAGTGGTGCAGTCTTCCTGTTCACCTGACCCTAATGCTTCAGCAGGATCCCTTGTGTGGGTTGTGGGTTTCCTCCTCTTGTTGAGACTTGATTGCTGTTAACATATCAGTAGTTGGGATTGACCCTCAGTCTGACAGGCTATGAGAGCTGACTGTGGCTACAGTGGACAAGTTGTTGTATGGGGGCTGACCCCACAGAGCAGGAGTTGCTTTAGTGGTGCTCAGATGCCATCCAAGCCTGCCCTTTGGGTATGTTGTTTGTGGAGCTGGTTGTGTGGTGCTCTCTTGTGGTCTGAATCTATCCAATAGTTCTATTGGTTCTGGAGACTCTTTGGAAGGGCTCCGGTTCAGGCCAAGATCAGTTGACATTTGTGCCCAGCTTGGGGCCACCTAGAGGGAGCTACTGAAGTGACCTGCACTTGGTAATCACTTATGCTGGGCTTGGAGATCCTAAGGAGAGGCTATTTCTGCAAACGAGGCTGGCTGCCACTAGTGCCAGGCTTGGGACCCTTTGGTGGATACCATGATGTGAGCTGAGGCCAGCCGCCTCTTGTTCTGGAACTCACTTACTTCAAGCTTTGTTCCAGCCAACACTAGCTGAAACTTATGCCAGGTTTGGGACTGTCTGAAGGAAGTTACAATGCAGGTTGTAACAAGACCACTTGTGCTGGGCTTATGGCTGCTTAGCAAGAAGTACAGGGCAAGCTGAGACCAACTGCTGCTTGTTTGGGTTTTGTGGACCTTGGGAGATTTTAGGCAAGTTGTCAGCACAAGCCAGAAGCAAGCTGTTCCTGTGGGGAAATTGCTGGAAGCAGTTCAGGCCAGCTAGAATGTTGGGTGGAATGTGGTGTCTCAGGTAATCTCACCTTGGTGGAACAAACATCGTTAGCCGGTTTAATGGAGAGCTCAGATTTGGAACCCACCTGCTCCTCGTGGCTGGTCTGGAGAGGGCTCAACAAAGGAGCAATGGTGTCTGCCAGCATTTCATCCCTAGGAAGAGCCTCCTTGATCCCTTCCCTTCCAGCCCTCACACTGGAATCCAGAGCAAGTGAATCTGAGACATCAAGTCCTTGTGTGAATTCTTAAGGGGAATACCTGGGACTCCAGCAGCCCTTCATCTTACTCATCACAATCCTTCAAAGCCAAATGTCATGGGGACTCCTCTTTTCAGCACTAGTGCACTGGGCTGAGGAGCCAGGTGTAAGGCTGGGACCCCTCACTTCTGAGGTGGAACCTCTGCATCCAAGATAGACATTCTGCTTCTTAATCATGTGGGACCTGCCCTTTATTTGTCTCCACCTCTCTAGTGTCATCCTGGGTACTTCTTTATACTTCTTGGTTATTGGACTTTTAATTAGCTAGGTGGTTCTCACTTATGGTTGTTCTATAATTTAGTTGTAATTTAAATGTAGTCTTGGGAGCTAAATGTTTGTACAACCTAATTGGCATGCCATGAAAGTAGTGATCACAAAACTGAAAGTTTTGCCTTTTCTCACAGTAAAAGCAGTTCAAAGTTACATTCTATTATTTTTTTAAATATTGTTATTGACTTCAGAGAGGAAGGGAGATATTTCATTCATAGAAATATCAATAATGAGAGAGAATCATTGATTGGCTGCCTCCTGCACTCCCCCTGCTGGGGCTCAAGCTCACAATCCATACATGTACCCTTGATCAGAATTGAATCCTGGACCTTCTGGTCCGCAGGCTGACGCTCTATACATTTAGCCAAACCAGCTAGGACTTACATTATACCAGTGGTCGGCAAACTCATTAGTCAACAGAGCCAAATATCAACAGTACAATGATTGGAATTTATTTTGAGAGCCAAATTTTTAAAACTTAAACTTCTTCTAACGCCACTTCTTCAAAATAGACTCGCCCAGGCTGTGGTATTTGTGGAATAGCCACAGTCAAGGGGCCAAAGAGCCACATGCGGCTCGTGAGCCACTGTTTGCCGACCACTGCATTATACTATTAAGAAATTTATTGTGGAGCATGAAAGTTTGTTGCTTCTTTAAAACTAGATCTACTTTTTATTTATTTTTATAGAGATTAGTAAATTTGAAAATTGTGGTATTACTTAACCTTCTATTATACCTTTTTCATATTGTCTTTTTTCATGAGAAATCCGTTTCATTTCATCCAAATAAGTCCCTTTATATATACTACAAACAAATATTAGCAGAGTTCTTGCATATCAATACAGATGTTTCTTAAACTGGCATTGAAAATAATCCTTCTTTAGACAGCATCTGCTATTTACAAAGGCTTGACTCAAAGGTCAAAATAAACTATTTTTAGCACAGATGTTGTGGGACTTTTGGGTTACCCTGTATTTATATCCTTTATCTTTGACATCCCATGTGACATAAGTAAGAGTAGGTGGTAGTATCCCCATTTAACATACAAGTAAACTGTGGCACAGAGGATTCATGTACCTCTTTCAAGGACTGAGCTGAAATTGAACCCCACTTTCTTGACAGCTGGTCTCAACACAGTGACAGGGGACCACAAATAATTCCATACAGAAGTTTAAAATCAATAGGAATTACTTAAAATGAATAATAATGTTAACTTAATATTATGAAGAACAGATTAGGTTTAAATTATTTGTATTATAGAAAATATTTGGTTGGCTCTTTTTATTATTTTTAGAATAGCAATATTCCTCCCCCCTTTTCTGCTTTTGCAGAAAGTAGAAGGAAGGATTAGTGGATAATTGTAGTGCTGTGATTGCAGCACCTGTGTGTTATTTCTTTTGATTGGCTAGTTTTGTATTAAAGATTCCTACCAGCTAAAAGTCTCCTTCATCAAACAGCTTTTATTAGCTAGTTTGGCTTGGGTGATTTTAAATTTACAATAAAATCCTTCTTAATTCAGCTTAGACTTGTACTTTAAATTTTGCTCTGAATTTGTTAGTTTACCATTATCTTTTTATCACCTCACCCATTTCAGTTTTTTTAATTTCAGTGCCAGCAGCAACACGCACTCACAGAAGGAATATAGCTTGAGCTATCCTGTTGTTATTGCTAGCCCCCAAGTTTGTGTACGCCACTTAATTTGTAGTTACTGATAACTCTTTCCTAGAGAGCTGCCTTTTAAGAAATGCATGTCTAACTTTGTCTAATTTATTATAGGAGAAATAGGAGTTAACCGCTTTGGATTATGATTACCAATGCAGATGCTAACAGTGATGTTTAGAACTTTATCTTATTGCAGTCACAAAAAGCACCTTGTTTGTAGACTTAGGACTGTATTTAAGTACTCAGGGTTTGTTAAATCTCCTGAATATTATGTTTTCTGAAGTAAATAGAGGAAAAGATTTAAATACTATAGAATTGGGTTGGTTTTACTTATTTGGCTACATCAAACTTTGAAAATTATAAAAAATGTTTAGAAGGTGAGGTATTATATTTACTAAGCTAGCAGTGTTTTCTGAAGATAATTTCTCAAAAGGAAAACTTCAGACATTAGACTGCCTAATTTAAATTCAATTACTAATGATTGCTTCACCTTTTTTTTCTTTTTAATACTCACCCAAGATATTTTTCCATTGGTTTTTAGAGAAAGTGGAAAAGACAGAGATAAATATCGATGTGAGAGAAACACATCGATTGGTGGCCTCCTGCACGAGCCCCGACCAGGGCCTGGGTTGGGGAAGAGCCTGCAACCGAGATGTGTGCCCTTGACGAAATTGAACGCGGGACTCTTTGGTCCGCAGGCTCTCTATTTACTAAGCCAAACCAGCAAGGTTTGATTGTTTCACTCTTTAAAAATCATTTTAGAAAGCATCATTTTCACTAACGAAGATGTTCTGTAATTTTATTAAATACATCCTGTGTTTTTATATAAATGAATATATTGTATCTGGATCATTTTAGCTTGTATAGTTTTATGTCTTCTTTTTTTGTATAGTGAAGTATAATTATACTCCAAAATGTATTTTACCTAGTCAGTCATGTCTTGCTTTTATAAATTTTACTACATTGGAAATATCCTCCTGCTTTAGAAATATTAATATTTGCTTTCTTTCTGCTTAATTTTTGGGTAAACTCTAAGTATAATAAGATAAAGTGAAATATTTCGTTTATAAGCCCTCTGAAAGTAGAGCATTTTAAAAGCAGGTAGGTGTCTCCACCCTACTTTTCATGAAGCATTTTACCCATTCAAGCAGACTTTTAAAAACAGCTTGTTTTGATAGCAAACTGTTCTCCTGTGGGCCTTCAGCCTTTGCTTCCTGGCAGCACCTTTGGTGCGAAAAGAGAGTGATCAATTGGGAGACTATCAGTGCCAGCATGCATAGAGTGATAAGTTAACACACCACTGGGAATTTCTAGGGCCCACCAAGATACTTCACTTCTAATGTGCTAACAAGCTCATTTTTCTACCTCTTGCCTCTTCAGTTATTTTTTTTCTCAGAAGAGCTTAGAAGTTGAGTGCATCAGGCATAATGAAAAGCTCTGTAGGAGGGAGAAGCAATAACCCCATTTTTCCCTTTTCAGCCAAATAGAAAATTAGTTTCTGGTAATACACAAAGGCCAGTATTTTTTGTACAAGGGGCACTGCTGTGAATCAAAGGACTCTATTAACTGCAGAAAATTCAGCAGCTGTGAATCTCCCCCAATGAAAAAAGTACTTTCCAACAAGTTGTGAGATATGTGGTATTATTTAGATTGAACCATCAGTTTCATCCTTTTCCATTTATAACCATATACCTTCTTTTAAAAGTGTGCTGTATTTCTTTTCTATGTTAACACTCAAAAATGTCTTTATGATCTTTCCTTAAAATTCTTACCACTGATCATTTTAATAATCTTGTCCTGTTGATACTCATTTCAGAAGTAAAATTCTTTTGAAGTTCAATGTCAATGTGCAGAATTGAAAATAATGGATGGCATGGAATTGGAATTCATATTATTTCAGTGCATAAAATAAATGTTAATACAAGGAGCAAGTACTCAAGCCATTTAGAGGGCAAAGGATGTCACAGTCTAAGTCCAGGACCTATTCATATAGGCTTACCTTTACTCTTATGCTTTTTTTCCGTCTTCTTAATAACTTTTATAAATATAACTGACTGTGGTAGGTCCCATTTAATTAGAATTTTAAATTATCTTTCACAACTTTTTTTCTTGATCTTGATTGTAGACTTGGGATACAATTTCTAGAATTGTAAAACTACAATAATTGAATTGTAATTTTCTTTTCAAAAGAATAAGGCATTTTGAGGAGAAAATATTTAAATGAGTTTCAGAAAATTAGAGTGAAAAAAGAACAATAGGCATATTTGTTATTATTCTTTATACATACTTAAATGTCTTATGTAAGGCCTATCAACAGAGCATATTGAGTACAGCAGGAAAACTTTTAAAAGTTGTAGAAGAAAGGTTAACTGATTTCTCAGTTCAGGAACTATACGACATGAAGTCAGCATGTGAGCTTTTCCTGATAATTGTATGTTGCTGCCTGCTGCTCTACATTTTGACAGCCATTTCCATAGTTGCTTTCGTGAACAACAGAAATATTCTCTCTGTTTCTCGCCCTCTCTGTGCTAACAGCACAATCAGTCCTGCTGAAACAGGAAGCCTGGAGTGGGTTGTTCAAAAGCAACAACACTTCAAGGTACTGGTTGCTTGTCAATAATATCAGAGAAGAAAATGTGGTGAAAGGGAAGTACAGTGTTTTTCTGTGAGTGTCAGTGCCCTGTAGATGCTTTGTTAGACAGTATTTAGGAGTCCTGTGATCTCTTTGCAAATATTCCTGCTTGTTTCAGTGTTATAATTGACTGGGGTTTTTTCCTGACATACAGATTCAACTATGTATTTATCTTAACCGCATGGAGTTATTCAAGGATTATAGCAACAGTAGTCTTCCATTCAATATGAGGACAATTGTTGGGAAAATGCAGAGATTTTAGGGGAAAAAAGGGGGGGGGGAAGATATGCAGGAATTTTTCACAATAAGTCTTTACAAATGAAAAATATAGAATTTCAGACATAGTATTTTAAGCACATTATCATATTTATTATATGGCTTCTCAGAGCAAATATGCAGATCTGAAGCTGACTAAAAAAAGGCTGACCTAATAGCAGTTGAATCCTTTCTCAAGTAAACTTAACTTTCTTTCTTCCAACAGTTCAGTATTGTAATTACTTTCTAATAAATGTCTCCCTGTTAAGCTGCCATTTATAGTGGTATCCTGAAATGTAAACATCTTAAAAGCCATATTTTTTACTCTTTAAAAAGCTATACTTTTGATATATGCAAGGTCAATGAATCATTGTATTTATCAAGAACTGATGGCTTAGCAGTGACAATAGTCCTTTTTGATGAGTCTATTCTTTTTCAATATAAGCTGCATTAACTTCATCCTTAACTGACGGAAATCAGCTATGAGGAAAGAGCACGGTACCTGCAAACAATTGTCCAGCACCATTTAGAACCAACAACATTTGAAGATTTTGCGGCACAGGTTTTTTCTCCAGCTCCCTATCATCATTTACCACCGGATGCTGGTAAGATTAAAAGCAAGTATTTGTTACTTGTCATTATTTGAACTTGAAATGCAATACCCTTTTGTTCTGAAAACTCGTAAAATAATAGAAAACATGCCTGAATAAAATTCCAGTTTCAACATTGAAATACAAATATTTTTTTCATCATTATTTAATACTTGAATCTGGCCTATAAATTTAACTCATATTTTCTTTTACCATGGAGTTTCTTTGAAAGTCATGGAGTTTCTTTGAAAGTCAACAGTCTTCATAGAAGCACATACACCCCATTTTATCTGAGCTAATGGGCGGTGACTATTGTGTTTCATGGAATCATTACTGAAGGAAGTATCTGTGAAGGAAACACAAGTTGAGCATGCACTGTCAACTTTAGAGCATTGAATTTTATGGCCAAGAATATTGTCTTATCTCTGCTTTTACAAATAAAGTTGAATGGTCTAGATTTAAAAGGACTTAAAATAGTTAATTATTTTATAATATTTAAAGATGATAAAAGGGTACTGCATTTTTACTATTAACTAATTTTGAAGAAATCAGTAAAAAAATAAATGACTCATGGCCTTCCTATTCTGTAATACTTTGTACTCCTTATGATTGTTTCATTTATTTTATTTTCCCTCTTTAGATCATTAAATATCAGTTCTGTTTATCTGAAGGTAAGAAAGTGTCAACCGAAACATTCTTTGTTCTTCCCTATTTCCTTTTTTTTTTTTTTTTTTAATTAGCAAGCACTAAGCTTGTAACTCAAACAATAAGCAAACTTAAAACTGCCCTGGTTCATACTAAACATTTCAGAAATGGTCACTAAATTTTTTCCAGAATTATACTTACTAACCCAAGTCTGCATGAAACACTAACACTGGTTCTGGTATAACAAATAACTAATAATAAACCCCTTGGTTGAAATTAGTTACACCTTCTTGTATTGACCTTCTTTGTTTCTCAGCATGAAAAAGTAGTATTGCTGAACTGAAATGATATGTCTTTGTATTTTATAATGTGTTGCATTTTTATTGAGTATCTTAACTCACCAAAAAGTTGTTCTATTGTGTGCCTTGCACTGTAGTAGGCACCTGAAATATGACAATGACTATTTTAATGAGTTCAAATGAAGCAGGAAAAGATAATACAGTATACTTGAAGTTTATTATAGCAACCCTTCAAATTCTCTTTTTTAACTTTTTTCTATGTTAAATAAGTTTAAAAGGTACAGTACTTCTTTTCTTGCCTAATTTATTTGAAAAAAATTACTGTAATTCTCAATTGAGATTTAGTTGATGAAATTAAAGCTTCCATTTCTGTGATCATTTAACTGGGCACTAGAAAAATAATTATACCTAAAATCTTAGAGCTTTTTTAATTAATATAAAAGACTTATTAGCAATGATGACGAGGTTGAATCTTTGTAAAGAAAGATTTAAAACCCTAAGATTCACTTCAAAGGATTGATACTATCTAAAGTATTCAGTTTAGCATAAAAAAAGATGGCAAAAGAAAGATATTAAAAGTAAATTAATGAACAACAAAATAAAAAGTAGTTAAGTATACCTGAAAATGTCCTTTTTAATAATAGAGAATATCTGATAGACTAGATTATTAAAATAGATATGAATAATACTTTTGTGAACTACATAGTCAAGCTACATATTTCACAACTGAAAAATATTCATAATGGGACCACACTCAGACCAAGTTTTTCCCTTAAATGTAGAAAGGGTGTTGTTTTTAATGTTCTAGTTGTTTACCAACTGGAGTTCTTCACATTCCTCTTCTTCATGTTCCTTTCTATTTTGCCTATTCTGCACATTTTGCCAGATACACACACACACAAACACACACACACACACACACACACACACACACAAACAGGCAGTCCTCAGGTTATGTCAGAGATCCATTCCTACAGTGCAACATAACACAATTTTCGCCATAAGTCGGAACCCACGTAATGAAGTGAAACAGTAAAAAAAAAAAAATTAAAAGAAAGATAACAATTCCTGACCTTTACTTGTAGTAAATAAATAATAAAAGACATAAAGCACATATGTACATACATCAAAATTATGGAACTTTTTTTATATATAAATAAATGGGAGATTGCAACATAACCACAAAACGTATGTCGAGTCCGACGTAACCCGAAGACTGCCTGTATTTATATATATGTAATACGGGAATTAAATAGTATGCTCACTTTCTGAGGCATTAAGTAAAGGATGATACAGTAGCCAAGTCAAGGCTCTTTTGGCCTCATTTTTTAAATATGTTCCAATATTTTATTTACAACTTGTTTAACATAAAACTGACAGTTATCTAAATAATAATGCAGATGTGAATTTTAACATAAATCTAATGCCATGCTAAAAATTCTTTCAGTTAAATATTTTTTGGGGGTGCATGAAGAAGAAAACTTTATTTAGTGCAAAACAGCTCAGTTGTGATACAGCATGCTGTAAAACATTCAATTAATTTTTTTTAATTGTCTTTACCTTTGGGAACCATTAGAAACAAACTCTAAGAGATTGTTTTTGCTGTAAATAACTTGGTCCAGTATTACCAAATAACCTTTTTATATGTTTTTTGCAAATTGCATCATTATTAAAGATAGAAATTTTTAGCAGAGTAGTCCTTGATTCAACACAATATAAAAATGAAATATTTACTTACGCAGTAACAAAAGCATTCTGTTCCTGATAAATGATTGTTTTATTTTTTTCCAGTCACCTCAGATTTTTCTGTCCTAAACCACCCCATACATATAGAACTCTCTTTAAAAGTGTAAGTCAAAGTGGAAGAGAGAACACCAGAAATAAACCACATAATAGCAGCATGGAAGTTTTGGTTCACTTTTACTTTTTAACATATGATAAAATTTGCCACACTGGGGAAATGCATTCATAATTGCAAGTGAAAATTAACTTTAAATATTCTATGCATACTTCATATATATAAAATAATGCTGATCAATATTAATGCAGAATAATTTGAAGTTAAGTTTAAAGTAATACCTATATTATAATCATATAAAAAATACCTTTCTAACCAATTCTATAACGTAATTTTATTTGATGGAATAATGTGAAAAGTACTATTTTTTAAGTTGACAACTTAAGATTAACTAAAACCTACTTTCTATTTAACAGTAATGTACCAACTGTGATAACATTAAAATAAAATAAAAGATTTTAAAAAATAATTTTAGTTATTTAAATGGATATGAAAAGCAATTTTGATATATCATAGTTGTGCCATAAATTTCATAACTGTATTTTCTCAAAATGGACTCTGGCAGTAGACTGATACTTACGGGAAATTATTTTTATCCCTAAGTTCATTGAAGGGGAGATATGAGAGATCAACAAAGTGTGACATCATGATAACTACATTAAAACATTATTAGATTGTTCTTGTCCCTTATTTTTAAAAAAATTACAGGAAAAATCCCTTTATCTTTGTCAGGCATGTGTGTGGAAAATATCAAAAGTTTTACAGTGACCTCCTTTTTTAACTTTTGTAATATTCATGAACACCTTTTCTCTGACTGCAATTAAATTACTCCTCTTCTTGACCAAATTACATTGGTAGTTCAAAATCTAGATATTTTTCCCTAACAGCACATTGTCTTTTCAAATCAAGCCTTATTTTAATAAAATAAATTATGGAATGCCAACAAGAAACAGGATTTTTTTTTGCTGGAAAAGCACAATAAACATTGTCTTTCTCAATTTTAACATTAAAAATAGCACTCATTTTTTCCAGTGTTATCTTTTTAATATCACCAGCCATAAATATGTTTAATGTTTATTGTGTAATATTGAGCAGTTAGTGGTGACTGAGCCAGCAGAGGAGGGCAGTTGGGAGGGACCATAGTGTAGTACATAACTCCACTTGAAATTATTATTTTTCTGCAAATTAAGTGTAGAAATTTTAGTACTTTAAGAATTAAAGGATTGATTGGTGTTTGACTCTATATATGCACATTTACACATATTCATATATACATATATACATACCTATGCCTACATATAACTATAATTACCTTTAGAAAATTTATAGGCTGCTATTGTTTAAATATGTTTTTATTGATTTCAGAGAAGAAGGGAGAGGGAGAAAGAGAAAGAGATAGAGACATCAATGATGAGAGAGAATCATTGATTGGCTGCCTCCTGCCTTCTGCATGCCCTACATTGGGGACTGAGCCTGTAACGTGGGCATGTCCCCTGATTGGAAATCGAAATAAGTTAGGCTGCTATTTAAATAAATATTATAAAATTAGTAATAAGATTCAAATATTTCTATGTATGCCATCAAAATAAAAGTTAATCTAGATAAGAGTGATTATGAAAACCTAGGGTGGTGTCAAATCATCCTTCATTCTAATCTATTTTACTATTCATAAAATCAGTATTGCCACATGTTAATGGGATAGGGTTATGATGATCAGATCCATCTCTTGAACCTTTGGATAGAACGAATCATCAAAATTTAGCCATTGATTTAGGTAACCATTTAAGCTCAGTGTTCTTTAAAAGTCATTTTGCACTTTACTTTTTAAAGTAACCTGGAAGAATATATTTTAGGAACTCAGATGATGTTATATATATATACTAAAGGCCTGGTGCATGAAATTTGTGCACGGGGCAGGGGGGGGGGCGTAATGTGTCCCTCAACCCAGCCTGCACCCTATCAAATCTGGCACCCCTCCAGGGATGTCTGACTGCCCTTTTAGGTCCAATCCTGGTCACTCCCAACTGCCCTCCCCTGCAGGCTTGGGCACCCTTAACTGCCCTACCCTGCAGGCCTGGTCACCCCCAACTGCCCTCCCCTGCAGGCCTGGCTGCCCCTAATTAGCCTTCCCTGCCAGCTTGGTCACCCATAACTGCCCTCCCTTGCAGGCCTGGTCCCTCCCAACTGCCCTCCTCTGCTGGCTCGGTCACCACTAACTGCTCTTCCTTGCCAGCTAGTCGCTCCTAACTGCCTTCCCCGTTAGCCATCTTGTAGCATCCATCCTGTGTGTTGGAGTGATGGTCAGTTTGCATATTACGTCTTTATTAGGTAGGCTATAATTTTTAAAATAATTTTTGTAAATTCCAACAGGAAAATTAGTTTCCTTCAACATATAGCATCAACTATAAATTTGTTTACTGTGTTTTTAAAAACAGATTTCTAATCATATCACTAGGTTAGCCTAAAATTATTAGCCACTAACCTTTTCTTTCATTTATTTATTAAATCTTTATTGTTCAGTTTATTACAGTTGTTCCTCTTTTTTCCTCTCCATAGCTCCCCTCCATCTGGTTCCCACTCCACCCTCCCTCCTTTCCCCCCATCCTCATCCATAGGTGTAAGATTTTTGTCCAATCTCTTCCTGCACCCCCAACACCCCTTTCCTCCTGAGAATTTTCAGTCCACTCCCTTTCTATGCCCCTGATTCTATTATATTCACCAGTTTATTCTGTTCATTAGATTTTTTTATTCATTGGATTTTTAGGTTCACTTGTTGATACGTATTTATTGTCACTTTGTTGTTCATAGTTTTTATCTGTACCTTTTTCTTCTTCTTCCTCTTCTTAAAAAATACCCTTCAGCACTTCATGTAATACTGGTTTGGTGGTGATGAACTCCTTTAGCTTTTTCTTATCTCTGAAGCTCTTTATCTGACCTTCAATTCTAAATAATAGCTTTGCTGGATAGAGTAATCTTGGTTGTAGGTTCTTGCTATTCATCACTTTGAATAGTTCTTGCCTCTCCAGTCTGGCCTGCATAGTTTCTGTTGAGAAATCAGCTGACAATCATATGGGTGCTCCCTTGTAGGTAACTAACTGTTTTTCTCTTGCTGCTTTTAAAATTTTCTCTTTGTCTTTAGCCCTTGGCATTTTAATTATGATGTGTCTTGGTGTAGCTCTCTTTGGGTTCCTCTTGTTTAGGGTTCTCTGTGCTTTCTGGACTTGTAAGTCTGTTTCTTTCACCAGGTTGAGGCAGTTTTCTGTCATTATTTCTTCCAATAGGTTTTCAATATCTTGCTCTCTCTCTTCTGGCACTCCTATAATTCGGATGTTGGTACGCTTTAGGTCCTCCCAGAGGCTCCTTACATTATATTCATTTATTTTGTTTGTTTGTTTGTTTGTTTTTTGGGGGGTGGGGGGTTATTTTTGTTTTTTGCTTTTCCAGTTAGGTATTTTTTGCTTCTTCTTATTTCAAATCTTTGCCTTTATTCTTGGGATCCTCTAGTCTATTGCTGGATCTCTGTATATTATTCTTTATTTCAGTCAGTGTATGCTTAATTTCTGGTTGGACCTTTTTCATATCCTTGAGGTTCTCACTAAATTTCTCAGAGGTTTCTAGAAGATTCTTGAGTAATTTTATAACCATAGCTTTGACCTCTATATCCAGTAGTTTGCTTTCCTCCATTTCTTTCATTTGTGACATGTTTCTTTGTCACCACATTTTTGGCTGCTTCCCTGTGTTGACAGAGTGACTTTGTGTAGTTGGTGTCCTATAGGGCTTAGTGGCTCAGCCTCCCCAATTTATTGAGGTGGACACTCTTGGTGCACCCGTTTGTGGGCTGTGTGCACAGTCTTGTTGTAGTTAAGCCTTGATTGCTATAGGTACACTGGGAGGAATTGACTTCAAGGTCAATTGGCCGTGCAGGAACATCCTTATGGGTCAGGACTTGCTTCAGTGAAGCTTTGGTGCTCACTGAGTCTTCCCCTTGAGTGTGTTGCTTATTAATGTGAAGGGTTGTAATCTGGATGGTCTCACACTGACCACTGGGTACACTGGCTCTTGGATCTCCAAGGAGGTGCAAAGTCAGCCACTACCTGATGCCACGCAGCAGAGAGATCTGCACATTTATCCTCTTTTGGGTTTGGAAATGCCCAGATGCGGCCCAGCTGTGAAGCAATGCAAACTGCCACTGCAGGGCCTTAGGATTTCTTTTGGAGCTCTCTGATCCAGCTGAAGTTTTTTAGGTTTTAGGTTGCAAGAAGGCCAGGCTATTCATATGCAAAAGCCGCTGCGCACAGCTTGCGTGGGGTTGTAAATTGGGTGGGGCAGGGTCTCAGGGAATTGCCAAGGTGGAGCAAGCAGCAATGGTTGCCAGTCAACCCTGTCTCAGAGAGGTGCCCAGGTCTCTGTGTCCTGCGGACCCATGCAGGAACAATGATTAATGGGAGCACCTCTGAGAGAAAACTGCCCTCACATTCCTGCCTGATGCCAGCCACTCCAGTTTCTCACCATATGAATCTGGGTCCCCAGAGTCTGGCCCAGAACTGGAGTTCAGAGCAATCGGGAGCTTGTATCTCCCTCCCGATCAAAAAAAACAGTGCACTCAGTTGCCAGCCCGTTTCACGTTCCTCCATACCTCTGTACTTTCGCACCTCCACACCCCCTCCCAGTTTTCTTTCTTTGTAGTTGTAGAACTTTCACTCAACCAGGTTTCCTGTGGTTCTGGATGATATTTGTTTTGTCTTTTAGTTAGTGTTTTGATGTGGTTGTGAGGCAGCACCTATGCCACCATCTTGGTTGTCTCTTAGCCATTAATCTTTTGTGACAGTAATTACTGTGTTCAATTCCCACTTAGAACATTCATTCAAAGTAATGATTTTTATAATGATAATAGTAAAATGTAAAATTTTTGTAATGATAATAGTAAAATAATAATTGAGCAATCACTGTGTTAAGTAGTATACATTTAAATTATCTCATTTAATCTTTATGGCAATTCTATGAGGTTTTCTTTTTTTTAATTTGCTTACAAAATTTTTTTTTGCTTATCCAGAATTACCTGGTATTAAAGCCAGACTTTGACTAGAGAGTCCATGATCTTAACTATTATAATTACCCATTTTATGTAAATATTTTCAACCCCTTCTTGCTGTTGAAAGAGAGAGGAAAGAGAGAAAATGCCTAATCACGTGTCATATTTACAGATTAGAAATTATAAAATATTTTTATTTTTGATAGCCTTGCCGGGTACAGTATTCTTGGATTCAGACCCTTCCTTTGCATGACTTTGTATATTTCATTCCATTCCCTTCTGGCCTGATGAGTTTCTGTTGAGAAATCAGTTGCTAGTCTGATGGGGGTTTTTTTGTAGGTAACTTTCTGTCTCTCTCTGGCCACTTTGTCATTGGTGTTTGCCAGTTTAATTATAATGTGCCTTGGTGTCGGTCTTTTTGGGTTCATTTTGCTTGGGACTCTGTGAGCTTCCTGGATTTGTGTGGGGTTTTTCTTTCTTATATCAGGGAGGTTTTCTGTCATTATTTCTTCAAACAGGTTTTCTATTCTTGCTCAGTTTCCTCTCCTTCTGGAACCCCAATTATGTGGATGTTGTTTTGTTTTGTGTTGTCCCAAAGTTCCCTTAGACTCTCCTCCTGATTTTTAATTTATTTTTTTCTAGAAGCTGTTCTACTTGGATATTTTTTCCTACCTTGTCTTCTAGCTTACTGATGTGGTCCTCTGCTTCTTGTAGTCTACTCTTGATGCTTTCTATTGAGTTCTTTACAGCAGCAATGTCATTTTTCATTTCTTCTTGGTTCTTCTTCATTTCCTCTTGGTTCTTACACAGATGGTTGAATTTGTCTTCCATTCTTTTCAGCCACCTTATGACCATTTCTCTGAATTCTTTCTCTGGCAGGTTGCTTGCCTCCATTTTGTTTATTTCCTTTTCTGGTGATGCCTGCTTTTCTTTCATATGTGAGCTATTTCTTTGTCTCCCAATGGTCTGTCTTCGCCTGGTGTCTGGTTATGTAGTTCTCTCTCTCCTTTCCATGGTGGAGTGTAGAGCTCCTCTAAATCCATGTGTTTGCGCCAATTGGGGACCAGAGCTGTTTGGTGGGTGCTGCAGTTGTAGATTTTCAGACTTCCTATAACATCCACTTCCCCCTTCAAGATGGTGCAGTCTCTGCATCCGAGCTGGTCGCTCCAGGAGGGAACCCAGCAGCAGTGGGGGCTGCCTGGTCATGGGGAGCACCATCTAGCAGTCCCCCACTGTCTCCTGGAAGATAGCTGTTTCTCAACTCACCAACAAACACTCCCTGTGCAAACCTCAGCTGTTTTTTCTATATGCTCCAGGACAAGGCTCTGGACATGTATGTCTCTTCCGCTGCCATTTTGTCCTCCTCAAATATTTTTATTTTTAAGACTCTATCACTCATTGAAAAATCTTTTTCTTTTTTAAAAATAGTTTTAAGGTTGCCATGGAAAGTATGGACTTTGGAATCAGACTGATCTGGGTTAAATCTTAGTTCTGCTGTTTATTATCTGCATAATCTCAAATAAATTAATGTATCTTAAACCCAGTTTTCCCGTTTATAAGGAAATAAAATATGACAAGCTTAGACTAATATGTTCTAAGTTGCAATAATAGTAATTCTTGAATATCTTAAAATGAAACCACTTTGCCTATATTTCTGTGCCATTTTATTTTAAATGTGTTATTTCCTTTATGACATTCATTGGTGAATCCATGCTAATCACTTATCACCTCCCTTAACAATGTTAAACGGGCAGTCGGATATCCCTTTCACAATCCAGGACTGCTGGCTCCCAACTGCCCATCTGCCTCCCTTCCTGATTGCCCCTAACCACTTTTGCCTATCAGCCTGATCACGCCCTAACCACTCCCCTGCCAGCCTGATTGATGCCTAACTGCTCCCCTGCCAGCCTATTTGCCCCTAACTGCCCTCCCCTGCAGGCCTGGTCCCCCCCACCCCAACTGCTCTCTTTTGCAGGCCTGGGCCCCTCCCAACTGCCCTTCCCTGCAGGCCCGGTCGCTCCCAACTTCCCTCCTCTGCCGGCCTGGTCATCCCTAACTGCCCTCCCCTGCAGGCTTAATTGCCCCCATCTGCCCTCCCTTGCAGGCTTGGTCCCTCCCAATTGCCCTCCCCTGCTGGGCTGATCACTCACAACTGCCCTCCCTTGCAGACCATCTTGTGGTGGCCATCTTATGTCTACATGGGGGCAGAATCTTTGAGCACATTGGGGCAACCATCTTGTGTGTTGGAATGATGCTCAGTCTGCATATTGCTCTTATTAGATAGGATAGAGGCCTGGTGCATTGGAGGGGGCCAACTGGTTTGCCCTGAAGGATGTCCCAGATTAGAGTGGGGGTTCCGTTGGGGCATAGGGCGGCCTGGGTGAAGTGCCTGTGGTGGTTTGCAGGCTGGCCTCGCCCCCCAGCGACCCAAGTGGAGGCCCTGGTATCTGGTATTTATTTATCTTCGACACTTTAAACTTTGTAGCCTGGAGCAGAGCCAGGCCTCCTGCTTGCTCCATGGCCACAGCCATTTCTGTTGGGATTTATTTATCTTCTATAATTGAAATTTTGTAGCCTTAAGTGGAGACCAAGGCAGACCAGGGCTGCTGAAAGCTTAGCTTCCTCCATCGCGGGGGAAACCCAAGCCTCCCTCCTTCTCTCTTGGTGGCCACAGCCATCTTGGTTGGGATTAATTTGCATACTCACTCCTGACTGGCTGGTGGGTATGATTGGTGGGCATGGCTTGTGGTTTAGCAGAGATATGGTCAATTTGCATATTACTCTTTTACTAGGTAGGATAAGTGGTCATTTTCTTCAAAAATATTTCTAATTTGTATTCCTTATTTTCTAATCCTCATCTGTTCTGATTCAAAGTTTATTAATTTTACTCTGATGTGTTTATAATCTTATTATAGGGCTACACTTATTGGGTACCTACTCTGCGCCAGGATCTTTGTATATGTCATCATTCATCCCTCACAACTTTGCAAAAGAACTAGTATTGTCTCCATTTTACAAATAAGAAAACTGTCTGGTGTTAGTTTGCCCAGGATCCAAAAGCTAATTAACATGACAAATTTGGCATTTAATAATACCTGACTAACCCATGCCCATGCTTTCTAACAGATTACATTGCCTCTTAGTTTAGTATTAATTGGAATTACTTTCAAAGTCATAATATTTTTAAAGGCTATGTCTACCCTATAACTTCAGCAGTTTGAAATGGTCATGCCTATCAGCAAGCAGTACAAACACAGCCACAATAAATTATTCATTAATTTCTTATATATAACCTATATAGATCCCCACAGATATTTTAATCATATTATATGTATTTGTATTAATAGTTTATTGTAATCTATGCACAATATGTGAGTCAATTTATTATACCTTTAAAATATAGACATGGTCTGTTTAAGTACTGTACCAGTGTTGGTAACAGATACAGTATGCATAAATATAGGAGTCCATAGATACTTTTTAAACTTTATACTTGAGTATATATTAATAATAGAAATAAGCTAACATTCTTTATGACTCAGGTGATATAAATCAGCACTTAGGCAGAATAGGATGTGAAATGAAATCACTGTATTCTTTACATCTAAAATTGAGATCTAGCCCTGGCTAGGGAGCTCCGTTGGTTAAAACATTGTCCCAAAATGCCAGTTGCAGGTTTATTCTCTGATTAGGGAATATACAAAATTCAACCAATGAATGCATAAGTAAGTGGAACAATAAATTGATATCTCTCTCTCTCTCTCTCTCTCTCTCTCTCTCTCGTCAATCAATAAATAAAAGTTTTTTAATATAAATAAATAAAGTTGAGATCTGTCTACTCTAAATTATTTATAGAGTTTGGGTATAACTGTTTGTGAAGGAGGTACTCATAGCTATATTCTACACATAGTAAGAAGCCTGATTTGACTGAATTTACTGAAGGGGGGATTTCATGCTACAGGCTATAAGGGAGACATGGAAATTCCTATTTTTGAAGAAAATATTCTTTGAATTTGGCATACTCTAAAGCAGTGTTCTTCAATAAAACTTTCTAGGATAATGAAAATATTCTGAATTCACTATCCAGTAAGCTTGCCACTAACCACGGGTTGCTGCTGAACACTTAACATGTGGCAAGTTCACTGAGAAGCCAAATTTTTATATTTAATTTTAACATGTGGGACAGTAAGTATTGTTCTAAAGATTCTATGACTGAGTGATCAGGATAACATACCCCCAGTATAGTGAACACTTTGAAAGATAGATGTTTATAGCTTCTCTCACAGACACTTTTTTTCTTTTCTTTTTTCCTATTTGAACTTGTTTTGTTAGTTGGTAAGTATAACATTTGAATTTACAAAGCATTCATTGTGAAACATCATCACTAACACATTGCATGACCAATTGTATTTCATATTAAAAACTGGTTACTCTCTTCTCTGCTCCTTGGTTAACACCTGTAAAATTCTGCAGTGTCTCTCATGTCTGTTATCTATCTTCTCTTTTGTTTTCTCACTTCTGCTCGATACTCCATTTCTTCATTTACAACAAAGAAAGAAATGCAGTGATAGTTCTCTTCCTCCCAAAACCTCCGCTAGAAAACATTGGCCATCTCAAGGTAAATAGCCATGGGAAAGCCTGTCATGATTGGCCGGGAATATGCATTACCAGAAAAGCATGAGACACTGCTCTTCACCTTCCTTCTGCCATCCATCTGTAGTGCTTTCCTAAAAAGGGCCATGGGTTCATAATCTCCTTGAGGTTTTCCAAGATTAACCAATTCACATCTTCAGAATGAGTAAAAGTGAACAGAAATATATATTCCTTCTCCTTGTATTTTGAAGGCCAACCTCATTTCAGTTAGGAAAAAAAATAATATTGAAGAAGTTGCTTTGAAAAGCAGGGCAGTTGACCTGGATTATGAGTAATAAATTTTTTCTCTCTGACAATGTGTGTTTGTTCCTAAGTGTAATGAGAACATTTGGCCTTTAAAACATTTTGAAGTATCCTACCAAGACACATTCTTAATAAAAGGGATACATTTCAGTATGACCGGTATCCCTATTGAATGGTCTTGTGTTTCCTTATAAATATTCATTATTTCAATTTAGGCACAAATGTTTTATTATGTGGAAGTTCTAGTATAATTATATCCAAGCTTAAAGTGTCAGTGAGGTGCTACTTTGGCTAACAAATATGCCAAAGCTTTTCCTACAGAGTAAGGAGATATGTAAATTTAAGCCTGCAACCTATATGGTGTGCATCTGTCCATTTGTGACACCTATAAAGAAAATTTCCATGTACACAGAGCACAGAAATCTGGATTAAAGTGCTTTAACATATACAGAATTTTTTATTCTGTTTGCTGGTTTCCTTTGTGTGTGTTTTTTTTTGGGGGGGGTTGTTTGTTTTTGAAGGGCTTTTTTGTTTTTAAATATATATATTTTTTAATATATTTTATTGATTTTTTTTACAGAGAGGAAAGGAGAGGGATAGACAGAAACATCGATGAGAGAGAAACATTGATCAGCTGCCTCCTGCACACTCCCTACTGGGTATGTACCTGCAACCAAGGTACATGCCCTTGATCAGAATAGAAACTGGGACCCTTGAGTCCACAGGCCAACTATCTATACACTGAGCCAAACTGGTTAGGGCTAAATATATTTTTATTGATTTCAGAGAGGGAAAGAGAGACAGGAACATCAATGATGAAAGAGAACTATTGATTGGCTGCCTCCTGCACTCCCCACACTGGGTATCGATCCTGGTTCATAGATCGACACTCAACCACTGAGCCACACCAGCCGGGCAAGGGCATTTATTTTTAATAGAACTTCTTATTTATTCAGGAAATATTTGAGAGCCTATAATGTGCAAAGTTCTGTAGAGTTGCTGTATATTAAAGAATCAATTCATGGAAATAAAGTACAGAAGTGAAGATCTACTTTATAAATGACACAAAGAATTTTCTAATTTGAACTTAACTTTGGTATTAAATTTTTATATCTTCTAATTCTACTGGTTGCCTGTTTCCTAGGACTGGATAATATAATTGCAAAACTTTAAATTAAGGAAAAGAAAGTATTGCTTATCTCTTATAAATCAAGGCATTTTGAGGGGTCAGTTTGTCTTTTTAACTGACTTTCAAATACGAATTCTTGTACTCTTCCTCCTTCTTGAAAGCATATTTTAATACCTAGCATATATAATGGTCTCATTGTGCTGAATTCCTTTTGGAACTGATTGCTTGTTGTTTTCAAATGTAGGCAGTGAAGGCCCTTTTCTTGGCTATACCCTATGCCCTAGAGATAGGAATGGGTCCTTCTTACCTGCTTCTTAAGCCCGTCCTGCATGCTAATAGTGCTTTGGATCCCTGTCCTTTCTGGCCCAAAGATTTTGCTTCCCTTTGCTTCTTCTGGGGAGCTCTCTGCTTGATTCTGGCTTTGTAAATAAGGATTGGCGCTTTCTTGCTAATGTGAGCCACCAGATCATTGGGTTTTAAATAAAATATTAGTAAACTATTATAACAAGCAAGTTTTGGGCTTGTTCTTTCCTCTCAAAAGACCTCATTAAAGGTTGGGATCCATTGCTACAGATTAGTAGTGACAGGTTATTTTATATGGGAGAGAGGCTGGATAACCTGACCTGTACTAAAGCTCTTGCTTTTCCCCACAGGCTCCTACCCAGAGGTTCTACCCAGTGAAACTCCCACAGCAACGCAGGTAGATGGGGCTGACCTGGCCTCTCCAATGTCTCCTCGAACTAGCAAAAGCCGTATGTCCATGAAGCTGCGTCGATCCTCTGGCTCAGCCAATAAATCTTAAAGAGACAGCAACCAGCAGAGATCAGCAGTAGCCACCTTAGCATGAACATAGTGTTAACCCTTTCGGGCTCTTATGTTTGCCATAGCATGCATGTTCCTACCTGAACATCTATTGTAAAAAGAACACTGGATTTAAATAATTTGTAACTTAATATTTTAGATTTGAGTTGTTTATTCAGTTGGTTTTTCCCCCCACACTCCAAACTGCCTTGGGGGAGAGGGGCATTCAATACCCTTTTACCTTTCTAGATAATTATGTCTAAGAAGTTTTACTTTTAATTTCATGATTACCTTTGAACCAAAATAGAATTGGTTCTCGTTATTTTATTTATCATGCCCCATTGCAACTTTATGGGCTCAGTAAATATATAATTTTTTTACAAATGTAAATTTTTAAATTTAAGCATTTGTAAAGTTATAGCAAAAGTTGCAAATCTGTTAATATACAGATGTGTATGGATTATTTATGTTATGAAAATAAAACATTAAAATAAATGGTCTTTTAGCATCTCAAATTCTAACTGAAATAATTTTAGCATTAACTTTTTCTTCCCAAAGCTATGTCTCGTTTCTTGGCTGTGTGGTAACACCATGGCATATCTAATAACCAGAAAAATCACTGTGGTAACTTTGATTTAAGTTTAGCTTCAATATTTTTCTAATGTTTTGCTTTTGAAATGGTATCACTGTTAAATGCCACCTCCCTTTGTTTGTTTTTTGTTTTGTTCTTTTGAGATTGTGGCCCTTTATTATTGGCTGGTGGATCCTGGTATATTTATGTTCTTTCCTAAATACCATAAAGTGGGGACTTGGCAGGAAAAAAGAAAAGGAGGAAAAAAACTTTTCTGATATAAATGTGTTAATTAAATTATGTGTATTTTTTTTAAAGTAAAATTCCCCAGGAGTCCAAATTAAATCTAATATTGTTAATACTGAACTTGCAGGTGCAGGTTGGTATACATTCCACTCTTCAGAAGTATTTTCCTACAGTAGATAAGCTGCTCACATCTTGCTCATATTTTGTTTTAAATGGGCATCTCCTAAGGAAATGTAGCATGGCATTGGTACTAACTGCATGTGTAAATACATCATACAACAAACTATAAAATATAAATTATGTATCTTTCATGTAGTATCTACAAATTTGTAACAGTGAAAAATATATATAGTATTTAGTAACACAATAAAAATATTATCACTTATGTCCATTAGTGTTTTTGTCTTTTATGCATTTTCAGATTTAATAATCAGGGCTATATGATTAATGGAGAAATGTGAAGCATAAATCTAGATTACCTTAACCATGAAAAATGGGCTTGAATTTTCAGTATACACCCCTAACTTATTTCACAGGGATCCTACCACAGTCATTAAAATGCAGGAAATTTTACTTCATAAGGGCTGGCCAGAAACTTCACCCAGTGCACTTGGTTAAAGCATCAATTTATCTCAGCCTCATGTTTCTTTGATTTCATAAATCTACTTGGCTTATAGTACACATTCAGGAACAAGACTTTTTATAGTTTCTAAAACCTGTGCACTTAAGTTTTTATTTTCTTATAAATAAAAAATTCCTATGAAACAATGTAGAAAATAAACTAAGATTCCTACGAAAGACAGTAAACAAATACCCCTTGGAAAAGCTTAAACAATCAGGCAGTTTCCCGCAACCTAGGTGAAGAATTATAAAGAGGAAAGTCACAGTAACTGCTTACACGTTTCTACAGTGCTTTCAAACTTTTTTAATGAACAGCTAATGGCTTGATGATATGTAACAGAATGGAATGAAAATACCAACTTGAAATAGCAGTTAATTAGCACAATTAACATAATTGTTTTCATCTTCAGATAACACTTCACTATATATTTTTTTAATTTTTAAATATATTTTCTGTTGATATTTTGGGTTGATAAAGTGTCTTTAAGGAATAGTGCATATTCTTTGCCTTTTGGAGCTCTATCTGCACAGCCGTACTTTAAAAGAAATTTTTCCATTGCATTTCCTCACCATTACATTTACTTACAAAATAGAAATTCTCCTGGCTATAATCTAAGTGGGTCACTAACATTATAAAGTAGGATACTGGCTTTGGGGAGATGTAGCTTTGAAAAATAGGCTGTGTTTAATGGAATTCTTAAGACAAACACAGAACACACAAAGCACCAGCTATGTACATTTATTTGGTAGTGAGCATCTTACAAACACAGGCGGTCTGTCAAGCAGTACTCACTCAGCTAGTGTCCTAAACTCTGGCTCTTAGGACATGGGTACAGAATGTACACCAGATATGGTTTACATAAAAATTGTAAGACAGATTGCTGAAAAGAAAATCTGGATATTGAATGATTTGCCATTCAGCTCCATTGTGGACTATAGGTATTAACATCTTCCTTAAATTGAACATAGTTTAATTTATAATACAGAGTGCAAGATTTACAACAGAAGCATCAAACAATTTGGATGAAACCCTATTAAAACAGTTAAACTTCAGGAAATGAATTCTATATTTCCAAAAAGCTATTTTTTTTTAAGGTTTAAAGTATCTCTTCTGCCTACTACACACAAAGTAGCTAAAGGTGAGAATCTTGGGGATATGTCAGCTGCTTCCTATAAAGTAGCTCACTCCCCACCTCCAAACACTAACTTAAAAGTGGACTAATAACTGAGAAAAGGAAAGCTTACAGGGAGACCGCCACATCCCCCAAAGTACAAATATCCTCATATTTTCTATCTACAGACACAGGTCTTGAATCTCTCCCCATCCCATAAGTTTGGCACCAGTCACAACTTTTAATTCACAGAATATACAATGCCAGATATCTGACCCTATTGAAACAAACTAAATAGGTGCCTGCGATGACAACAGGAAAAAAAAAATGTAGACATTGAGACATGCACGCATTCACTGCGACTTTCCATAGGAATTACAAGTCGTATGGGATTCATTGGACCTTCAGAGTTTGGGGCGGGGGGAGATCCTATTTTCATAGGGAAAGAAGGATTTAAAGCTGGCGGTCCTTGGCCTCGAATGTTCATGCCATCCATATACATGACCTGCTCTAGAAAGGGATTTTACATTTTGCTGTCTGCTCCTATGTCAGAACATTGACTACTGAGACTTCTAGAAGAGAACATATAGGAAGGAAATGAGGTAAACTTGCAAGTTGAAGAGAGCCCTACAGAAATTCCCATGATCTGTTTCCTCATGGGGCAACCTCGCAAACTATCCGATCTCGGGGCCCTCAACAGCCTGGCCGCAATGGCATCTGCAGCAGCAGCACCTGCCGACTCTCGGAGGGGTGGCACTTATTGATGTGCCGAGTCAGCCCCGGGGAGCTAAAAAAAGTGGACGGGCAGTACTTGCACGAGAAAATCTGTTGAGCACTCGCGTCAGATGCCCCTCCTGCGCTCGGAGCTTCCGGGGCAACCCCAGCCAAAGCTGGCAGGAGCAGCTCCTCCCGGACAGCATGCCACAGCCGGTGCTTGTCCCTAATGTCTGCGGACGGGAAGTGCGCCCCGCACAGTGGGCAAGTGAAGGCCAGTGGGACCCCGCGTTCGGAGCCAAAGCCTGGGGCAAGCGCGCGGGCCGAACCCGCCTCGTGAGTGCCCAGATGCTTGCGCAGATAAGCTTGGCGACGGAACTTTTTGTGGCAATAGGGGCACACGAAGATCTCGGGTCCCCCAACACCACTGGCACTGCCCGGCCCAGGCAGTCGGCGCCCCAATACCCCTTCCGTGTAGGGGACTCGAGGCAGCGGTGCCTCGAGATGGGACAACACCTGGAGGCCCTGGGATGGGGCGCCTTCTGGGCGCTGCTCCACCCCGGAGCTGTCCCTGGCCTGCGGGTGCTGATTTTCCGTCGGCTCTGCCCGGCTGTTCTCCTTGCCCTCCGCCAGAAAAGAAGCAACAGCCGCGGAATCCGGGGAGGACGAAGGAGGAAGCTTCCCGTCAATCGAGGAGACTGTGGCGGCGTTTGCCACTGCGGGACGCGGCTTGTGCCAGCGGCGATGGGAGGCGAGGTTCGCCGGGCAGCTGAAGACCTTATCGCACTCGGAGCAGCGGTACTCCACGCGAATGATGCGGGAGCAGCGGTGCTGAGCCAGCGCGAAGGGGTCCGCGTACTGCTCCTTGCACAGCTGGCAGATGAACTCCCCCAGCGGCGTGCGGCTGCCCCCCAGGCCCCGGGACGGGGCGCCGGGCTCCTCCTCCTTGATCCTCAGGCCTAGGACGGGCGATGTGGTCACTTCATCAGCGAAGCTCAACTTCCTCATGGCCTTGGGCTTCTTGACTCCTGCGGCCGCAGGTCCAGACACGCAGCCCGGAGGTGCCTTGGCGCGGCGTTCGCCGGTGGCGGGACGCTTCAGGCTGTGCAGGGTGGCCGAGAGCGGTGCGGGGTCCGGATGCAGCGCGGGCTCTGGGCACGGTGCCCGGAGTGGCAGCTGGAACTGTTCCCCCGAGGTCGGGGCGGCCGCTGGTGCCAGAGAGCAGGAGAAAGCGGCCACGGCCGCGGCGCCCCCGGGGAAGGACTCCGCGGAGGCCGGCGAGCTGAGGCAGCGCTCCAGAAACGCCCGGCGCAGCTCCACGCCCACCGGCTTTGCAGGGCTGGAGCTGGGCCTGGGACTCTCCCCGCCATCCGCCCTCCACTCTGCCCCTTCCCGCCCGCCCGCCCCCGGGCTCATCCCAGCCGCCCGACAAGGCGACCCCGACAGTTCCCGGGCCGCCGCCGCCTCCAGCCCCTTTCCGGGCTCCTGGCTAGAGGGTGCCGCCTGCTCCGCATCCGGCCCGGGGGCCCTGGAAGCCTCCTGGGCGAAGGGCGGCGCCCCCTGGGGCTCCGGTATGGGGAACACCCGCTGGGCTAGGCGCACTCGGTACGCGCCGCCTGTCCGTTTAGTTCGCTTCACCAGGAAGCCCCTCGGCATGGTGGAGTCGGGGCCAGAGCATAAACGGGGCGCTACCGGGGCTGAGCGGGCGAGCACCGCAGCTGCCCGTAGAGCTTCGTTGCGGCGGTCATGCCTGCTCGGCCTTTATAGCTGAGACACAGGCCCGGGCCCCGCCGGCGCCTTGGGGCCGCGCTGGCCAATCAGGAGTGGGAGCGGGCTCCGGGGCGGGGTTTTCGCGGAGCCCGGCTCTCGGGGTCCACCGGCGGGCGGCGAACGCGCCCCTGTCCGCCTCCCCGGGACCTGCGCGTCCTCCGGTGCCAGCCGGCCTCCCCCCTACCACCCCCAACGCCCACCCGGAGAAAGAGAAGACGGAGGAAGGTAAGTCCCGGGGGGTGAGGACGCTCCGCGCTCCCCCCGCCGCCGCCGCCAGGGACTGTCCACGGAGCCCCGCGGGGGGCCACCTGCGGGCGCCCTCCGGCCCGCGGCTCCCGGCCGCCCCAGCGTGGGACCTGCGGGGAAAGCCCCGCCCTGGGAGCCGCGCGGAGAGGAAGGGGCAGCGGCTTTCGGGGAGGCGCCCGCGTGGGCCTCAGCCGGCAACGGGTTAAGGTCCTCTGCCCGGACCGAGCTGCTGAGAAGCTGCGCTCGGGCGGCAGGGCTGCCGCGTCCACCGCCCTGTTCCTACACTTGACGGCGGGAGCACGGCTGCCGGCCGGTATCGATCCAGGCTGCGCGCGTCCGTGAGACCGTGAGGATTCATCTGGGAAGAAGGGCTCTCAGGGCGGGAGAGCGTGCGTGCTGGCGAGCTTCTGGGGCTCAGGAGCGGCCGGTGCCGGGGCCCTGGTCCTCGGGGATTATCAACGCCCCTGCCCGCTGGGAACGCGAGTGGGGAGGGGGGTTGGAATCTAATTTTCCGCTGTCCTCAGATAAAGTGGTTTCTCTGTTCGCACCTTCCACTTGTACTGCCCGGAGACACGACCTGGTGCTTAACCGGCGTGTTTAGCATGGAGTATGATCGAGTGAGAAATACCGGTGGGATCAGGATTATGTCTGCTTTCCCGGTATAAGTGATTCTTTGCCAAACTCCTTAGATTTTCATCCAGCACCCTGTTTTAAACACTAGAAGATATTTGAAAGTTTGTAACACTAGCCGAACTGTGAAATAATTAGGAAACGTATGACAGACGTAAAATAAAGTGCCAAAATCCATGATACGGCTATAAGTACAATGTGAGAATAAGAAGGGGAAAGAGCTATGAGTCTGAGTCCCCTTACAAAACGAATGTAGAGAAACAGCCTGAGCAAAGTGTCTAGTCATCGGTAACACCCACTGTCTTCCTTCTAGCGAATGGAGTGTTTTTACAGGGAGAGCATTATTTTTAAGCAGATTTGAAAGTAATTATGTATGTTAATCATTGACATATTTTAGGCACTCTACCTAAGTAATCTCTCATATTTTCACACATGGACACACAAAACAAGGACATATTATTACTCTCCTTTTTTGATGACGGGATTGAGCCACAAAAGAAGTTAGATGACTGGTAAAAGGCCTCAAGAGCCCCGTCTCACACTGAGTTCGGGCTAATTCCAAATCTCATTCTTCAACCTTTTTTTTTTTTTTTCTGATCACATCCCACAATAAGACATATTTTACAGCACACACACAACTGAAATAAAAGATTCACAAAAGAATGCCCTTAAGTAGTGCAATGCATTCTTGCTTTTCTCTTTCCTTTTTCAAAAGGTTGATCATAGCAAACTAATTGATCTCATAACTTACTAATAGGTTGGGGCCCATGTTTGGAAAACACCATCATTAGGTTATTTTCTACCAAATATCATGATATCATATAAAATTAACTAAATAAACCTGGCACTTTATAATCAAAATTAATATTCTGAATCACTACTTAAACCAGCATTTGCACTTCGGGGTATATACACAAAAGAACTGAAGACATCTAAAACACAAACTTGTACACTAATGTGCATGGTAGCATTATTCGCAATGGCCCAAAAATGGGGGAAAAAACAAACCATTGTCCATCACATATAAATGTGTAGACAAAAGGTAGGATATATATATAAATGATTGAATATTACTCAGCCATAAAAAAGAATGAAATGCTGATACAACATGGATGAATCTTGCAAAAATTATGCTAAGCGAAATGAACCACAATAGGTCAAATATTTTAAGATTTCACTTATATGAAATATCTAGAATAGGCAAATTCATAGAGGACGAAAGTAGATTATGGGCTATCAGATACTGGGGGAATAGGAACTTACTAGTTATAGAACTTATTTTGGAGTAATAAAGTTTTGTTAATCAATAGTAATGATTAATGGACAACATTGTGAATGCAATTAATGTCACTGGATTGCTTCTGGTTAGTAGGAATTTTAGTTCTTTTAAACTTTTGTTAAAATTTTTGCAATAAGCATACATCAGAAACAAGCCATGGAAAAGCTGCCGTGGCATCCTTCTGGAGGTAGATGTGGTACCCCTTCCCTAAGAACAAAGAAGCCACAGAGCACCATCAAATAGGATGTTGCTACCTACATAGGTAGGTAGCACTCTCCAAAGTCACCTGCTTGCACTCTCCAGAGTCACCTGCTTGCACTCTGGCGCTGGAAAGGAGGCGACAAGCTTCTATCATGCCACAGACCTTCCAGTGGAAGAACACTTTTGGAAAGAGACTAAGGGCTAAAAGGCAGGGGAGAGAAAGCATTTAGATGGATGCCTTCCACTTGGGTTTAGCCCTAGATCCTTAATATATGAACTCTTCTTTCTCCATTTTCCCACTTGCAAATTAGGATAAACACAAAGAGATGCATCACTTGAGGTATATCACTTCAAACCTGTCAGAGTGGCTACTATCAACAAATTAACAAATGACAAGTGCTGGTGAAGATGTGGAGAAAGGGGAGCTCTAATACACTGCTGGTGGGAATGCAGACTGGTGCAGCCACTGTGGAAAACAGTATGGAGTTTCCTCAAAAAATTAAATATGGAGCTGCCATTTGACCCAGTGATTCCACTTCTAAGAATATATCCTAAGAAATCCAAAACACCAATCAAAGGATATAAGCACCCCTATGTTCATAGCAGCACAATTTACAATAGGTAAGATCTAGAAACAGCCCAAGAGCCCATCACTAGATGAGTGGATAAAACAGCTATGGTACATTTACACCATGGAATACTATGCAGCAGTAAAAAAGAAGCATTTCTTGCCCTTTGAGACAGCATGGAGGGATCTGGAGTACCATGCTAAGTGAAATGAGTCAGAGAAAGACAAGTATCACATGATCTCACCCATAAGTAGATCTAATTAACAAAATAAACTGATGAACAAAGAGGACCTAGAGACATAGAAACATGGAACACTGTGGAATCTCAGAGGGAAGACAGGGAGGGGAGGTGGGTGGGAGGTAATCAACCTAAGACCTTGTATGTATATATGCACAGACCATGGACACGGACAATTAGATGGTGAAAGCCTGGGGTGGGGATGAGGGCGGACTGGAGGGGGTTAATAGGGCCAAAAGGGGATATATATAATTCTTTCAACAATAAAAAAAAAAGAAAGAAAGAAATTATGGTAAACAGGGAAATCCTTGGCAAGATAGTGATTTCTGTATCTACATTCTTTCTCTTGCTAGTGAATTCCCCCTGCTAAGCACTCAGAACCTTCATCTACTCTATTTTTTTTAATATATTTTTTTATTGATTTTTTTTACAGAGAGGAAGGGAGAGGGATAGAAAGTCAGAAACATCAATGAGAGAGAGACATTGATCAGCCGCCTCCTGCACACCCCACACTGGAGATGTGCCCGCAAGCAAGGTACATGCCCCCGACCGGAATCGAACCTGGGACCTTTCAGTCCGCAGGCCAATGCTCTATCCACTGAGCCAAACCGGTCTCGGCCATCTACTCTATTTTAATAAAAATTCATAAACAGTGAATTATCTCTCAAGCCATTTGCATTTTAAGCTATCTTAACTGAGGAACAAATCACTTTGATTTAAATTGAAAAATTTTGAGATAATAGTAATCAGAAAATTTTGAAGAGAGACTTCTTGCCCTGGCATCATTGTGAGTATAAGAGAAGCTCAGATTACTGGCCTGCTTCTCAGTCATTTGAATAGTGAAGGATTACTTAGAAGGAACTGTATTTCCTCTGTTTCTTGCTCCCTTACTTTGGGATATGCCATGTGAAAGGTTAAACCCATGGCAGCTGCTGCAGGCCTATAACTTGGAGGTCAAACTCTCTCACAAATCTCAAACAATTCTTGCTTTCCTTTCCTAAACCTAATCCTCATGTTGGTAAATGGCACCTCAATTCAGTTAGTGGCCTAAAGCTAAATCCATAAACTTTTGGTTCAAGCCAAACTTCCCATATTCCGTCCATTAGCAATTCTTATCAACTCTACATCGAAAGCATTTTCTGAATCTGATTTTCACATCCTCTCCCACTGTGCTCCACTTGGTCTGTCTGCTTCTACTCTTGCCTGCTAGTGTGTCTCCATTCAGTAGACTGATAGATCCTATTAGAATGTAAATCTGATCATTTTACTTTTTTGCTCAAAATCTTCAAATTACTTCCCACCATCTATATACATAAAAGGCTAATATGCAAAGTTTCCCTCAGAAGTTTGACCAGGAAACCGGGTGTTTTACCAATTGCTATGACATGCACTGACCACCAGGGGCCGGCACAGGGTGAAGGAAGGCCCCAATAAGCCTTGATTGCTGGCCAGGTCTAGGGTCCCTATCCATGCACAAATTTTGTGTACTGGGCCTCTAATATTTAGAATAAAATTCAAATCCCTGGCTATTCATTTTTTAAAGTATATTTTTATTGATTTCCGAGAGGATTGAAGAGGGAGAGATAGAAACATCAATGATGAAAGAGACTCATTGATAGGCTGCCTCCTGTACAGGGAGGGATCGAACTCGCAATCCAGGCAAAATAGAACTGTGACCTCCTGGTTCAGTGATTGATGCTCAACCACTGAGCCCCACTGGCCCAGCCTTGGTGATTCTTAATCCATATCTCCCTCATTCTGTCTGTTCCATACACATTGGACTCCTTATTTTCCTCAAACATGACAAGGATACTGCCATCTCAAGGCTGTTTATTCTGCCAGAATGTTCTTTCTTCAGATATGCTCACAACTTATTCCTTCACTTCACTTGGGTCTTTTCTCAAAGAATACTACATCAGAAAGATCTTCCCTGACCACTCTAACAAAAGAGCAGCCCTATCCCCACCATTACCCTTCATCATTTTCTGTCTGTTTATTCAGCTTTTCTTCTCATCGCACTTGTCAGTTATCATAGATTTATCTGTTTATTTGTTAAGTGTCTGTTGTCCCCCAGCAGGCTGCAAAGTGAGGACAGATTACTTGCTTTGTTCACAGCCGCATATCCAGTATCTAGAACAATGCCCAGCATATGGGTAAATGAATTGATGGCCATCCTACATAATAAAGAGCTAATATGCCAATTGTCATCATGCCCTCATGCCCTCGCACCCTCACACCAGAACTGATCAGACACTCAACCCTGAGGAGAGAGGAATGGGGATCAGTCAGGTTGCAGCCCGGGAGAGGGACAAGCCTCTTGCCCTGCAATCCCAGATGCCAGTACCTGCGCTCTGGCCCAGGAGAGGGACAAGCAGTCTGTCCCATGGTCCCGGGTGCCTGCGGCTGCGGCCTAGGCAAAGCTGCCTGCCCACAGTCCCTTGCAGCTGCAGCCAGCCTGGGCAAAGCTGGCCCAGGTCCTGGGTGCCTGCGGCCAACCAGAGGGAGGGAAGCTCTGGTCTCAGGTGCCTACTACTGACAAGAGGAGGGAATCCTGGGTCCCTGGTGCAGGGTGAGACAGAGGCAGTTAGGGGCCATCAGGCAAGCAGGCAGAGGGGTTAGGAGTGATCAGGCAGACAGGCAAGTAAGCAATTAGAATCCAGCGGTCCTGTATTGTAAGAGGCAGTTGTACATCCCCTGAGGAGTCCTGTATTGGAGAGGGTGCAGACTGGGCTGAGGGCCCATCCGTGTGCACTAATTTCTTGCACTAGGCCTCTTTTAATGATTCAAAAAAACATCACTGTTTTTTATTGCTGCAGCCTACAGATCTAGAGCCCACTCTACCTGAGAACAGGGGAGGAAAGATAAAGTCACAGGAGCCCATATTCTAGGTATTTGGGAATCTTGGTGCAGGAAAGAGAGAGGAATAGAAAGGATTTCCTTGCATCATATACTTTCAGAAGATCTTTTCTTCCCCACCTCAGGCAATTAATCCATTATTTACATCACTCCCATCTTCTGCCTCTGAAACCATTCTTTACAGAGAAAATAAACCCCATCTCATAACTAGAGTTTCTACTACTGTTAAGTTGTTCATTATCCCTGAATCGAAGTGAATGGGAGGAGAAAGAAGCTGTCAACTACTTGTAAAGACAAGATTTGCAAGGTGAGGCTATATGTACTCAAAACAAGGAATTTCAGGCACTGGGCATGGAAGGCAGGGTCCAGTTTGTTTATTGAGAAGTTCAATCTAGGAGTTTCAAAGGGAGATGGCATAGTGTGGTGGTCAATGGCACAGACTATAAAGTGAGACAATGTTGAATTCAATTCCAGCTCCACTACTAGCTGTTTAATCTCAAAGCAACTTGCTTAGCCTTCTGTAGCCAGTTTCTGCATCACAAAATTGAAATAGTAATAATTACCTCAAAGAGTATTTTGATCATTAAATATTAGGTATAAAAAATGCCTAGCATAATGCATAGCACATCATAAGCCCTAAACAAATGGAAGGTATTGTTGTTGTTATTTATATGTCTGAGGTAAAAGAAAACTACCCGTATTTTCCAGTGTATAAGATGACTGGGCATATAAGATGACCTCCAACTTTTCTAGTTAAAATATAGAGTTTGGGATATATTCACCCTATAATATGACATCTGGCGTATAAGATGACCCCCGACTTTTGAGAAGATTTTCCTGGGTTAAAAAGCCATCTTATACGCCAGAAAATTATGGTATTGACATTAATGGCCACTATAAATTTTACAAAATAACAGAATAATTTTTTGTGACTAACATTTTATATCAGTATGATACAAGAAGACAGCATTGATTATGCATAACATTTAATATGCTCAAAATTTTGTTTCACAGGGTTAAAACAAGATTCATAAAACATAAAAGAAGACAATGTAGTTTAACTGGATGAAGGCTTTGATTTGGAGTCAGGCTTAGTCTGAATCCTGGCTCTGCCATTTACTTGCTGGAGACGTGGACAGGCAAGTTACTTAACCTTCTTATGTCATAGGCACAACAGCATAGTATTCCCCACTCATGGGGTATGGGCCTGTGGTTTCTCCTGGTGAGGGGATATGATGGGAAGTAGAGGAGCTGGGCTGGAAAGATAAGTTGGGGCTGAATTACAAAGAGCATTGATTATATACTCACACCAAAATTGAGCATGGATATTATTCACTAAAAGCCACTGATTTTTCTAAAGCATTTAAATTACTTTGGAAAGAACTCTAATGGCTGTGTCAGACTAAAGTTCTGGGGCTGCGGTGAAGATGTGAAGAATGTTGGGAGACTTTAGGCAGGGAGTTCAGCTAGGAGAATATTAAAATAGTTAATAGAAGATGTATGGCCCTAATTATTTAAGTATTGAATGGACTTAAATTATCTATTGATGAACAATGTAATTATATTATCTCTATAAGTGTTTTTCTCCCTTGCTAGGGAGTGAAATAGATAACTTAGATATTCTCAAAACTTGTAAGTAGAGAGAACTTACCACTTGACTTTCACTTGGTCATGACAGACTGCCTGTTGAAATTGGGATTCACTTCAGAAACTATAAGTAATTGGAAAGGAGTGAACTTGAGCTAGAGGAAAATGATTTTCAATGGCCTAATACCATAAAGGAGAAGTATTTATTTTCTGTTATGCTGGATACATGACAGTTCTTTATCCTCATCTATTCTCACATTCTAAATCACTAGTATCATCTCAGTTTTCTAAGATAACTCTCCCTCATCAACCTATTTAGCCACTTCTTTGGCTGAATATATACCTCTCCTATACAGTAGACATTTAAACCTTTATCAGTGCTGCACAAGGACAGCATCTTCCTAATTTTATAGAGGTTCTTCTATAACATTCTCATTTCCAGTCTCAAAGGAGTGTTTTCTGAAGCCGGTTTGTTGTTCATAGAAAGAATAGATTTGAATTCTAGTGCTGTCATTTACTAAAGAGATGATCTTAGAAAATGTTCTTAATCTCACTGAGTCTCAGTTATTTACCTATAAATTAGGCATAACAATGCCTGCATCACAGAATGAGAAATAAATTGACTGAGCTAAACTAATATCCTCTCTAGCGCTGGGTCACACTAGTGCTCGGTATTGGTATATATATACTTGATGTTGCTTATAGATGTATAATGGTAGAGACTGACTATGTAACCACTTTTTTTACTACACAGAATAATGTGTATGTGTGTTTCAAAAAACATTCTAGAATAAAAATGAAGGTAGTCTATCTGGGTTGGAAGAAAAAAAAGCTTTATCAATCTTTATCCATATCTGTATAGTTAATAAATAAAGTCCATGAATATGCTTGAAAAGAATGTGTATTTTGCAATTTTGTACATACCAAGTATTATCTATATATATAAAAAGCCAACAATTGGAAGGACCAGTTCTATGATGCCCACTATGGCCAGTGAACAGCCTGATCAGGGGGTGGGGCCAGCATGCCAACCTCCCGCAGCCCCTCCCCCTGTCTGGCCCCATCCCTGATCATCCTCACACTCCAATAGGGAGTGGGGCCAGCCAGCCAACTTCCTGCAGCCCCTCCCCCTGCCCAATCCCATCAGGGGCAGGGCCATCTGGAGTGGGGCTGGCTGGCCAATCTCCCATGGCCCCCTCCACCTGCCAGCTGGCCCACTGCCCACACCCCTTTCCCACGGCCAGCCCTGCCCTCAACTGCCCCCTCCCAATTGGAGGCAGGGCCCACCTGCCAATCAGCCACAGCCCCTCCCTCCAGTTGGCCTGGCCCTAATCGAGCCAGATCAGAGTGGACCAGCTGGCCAACCTTCCGTCATCTCCTCGTCCTGACAGGCCAGCTGGACCCCACCCATGCACAAATTCGTGCACTGGGCCTTTAGTTATGCACATGTCCCTTCCCACATTATTTTATTTCATTTTGTATTCTCTCAATCTTTTGCTCTATATTTTGAGATTTGTCAGAGGCATATGAATTAAAAGCAATATCTGTTTGGTTAGCTGAATGTCTCATCAGTATAAAGTATCCCTCTTATCTGTGGTAGTACTTTCTGACTTAAAGTCTGTTTTGTCTGTTTTCCTCTAGAGCAGTGGTTCTCAACCTTCCTAAGGCCGAGACCCTTGCATACAGTTCCTCATGTGGTGGTGACCCCCAACCATGAAATTTTGCTACTGTTATGCATCGTGATGTAAATATCTGCATTTTCCGATAGTCTTAGGCAACCCCTGTGAAAGAGTCATTCAACCCCCAAAGGGGTCGTGAACACAGGTTGAGAACCACTGCTCTAGAGAAATCACCTATCTTTTGGTTGGTGTTTGGAAGGTACTGTATATATATATTTTTTTGACTTCAGTATTTCTTTATCATTGTGTTTTAAATGTGTCTCCTGTTAATAGTAGTTGGATTTTTTAAAAATATATGTTTATTGATTTCAGAGAGGAAGAGAGAAAGAGAGACATAGAAACATCAATGATGAGAGAAAATCATTGATTAGCTGTCTCTTGCACACCCCCTACTGAGATTTGAGCCTAAACCTGGGCATGTGCCCTTGACCAGAATCAAACCCCGAACCCTTCAGTCTGAGGGCCAACACTCTATCCACTGAGCCAAACCAGATAGGGTAACAGTATTTGGATTTTTTAACCAGATATACAATCTTTAAACTGGAGCACTTAATCCTTTTACATTTACATAATTCTATGATATTCTAATTAAATTTGCCATTTTTAAAAGTTTTTTCCATTTGTCTAATGTTACATTGCTTGTTCTTTTTTTATCTTTTAGATAGGTTTCCAATTTTCATTTATCAAATTCCCCCTCTTTACCAGTTTCATATCCTTTTATTAATTTTAAAATTATATCACACATTTATAATTTTTTGTTTATTTTAATTGATTTTAGAGAGAGTAAGGGAAAAGGAGAGAAAGATAGAAACATCAATGATGAGAGAGAATTATCCATTGGCTGCTCCATGTATGTCCCTCACTGGGGACTGAACCCCAACCTCATGGTTCATAGGTCAACACTCAATCATTGAGCAACACTGACTGGGCCACACATTTATAATTTATCAAAGTGTTTTAACATAATATTTTAAAAGTTACAATACTTTAACTGCATTTACTCTTTCTTCACATGTGCTATTATCATTGTGTTTTTTATTTTGTATTTTTAAAAATCCATGACATTATTATTATTTTATACAGTTACTATTCATTAGATTTGCCCACATGTTTTCTACTTCCTTAGCTCCTAATTCTTTCTTGTACCTCAGACTTTCCATGTGGTATCATTTTTTTCCTGCCTGAAATACATGCTTTGAAATTTCCTTCACTAGGAAATTTGTGAGGGACAAAATATCTTAGCAGTAGTTTGTCTGAAATGCCTTTATTATATCTACCTGTAGGATTTTAGGTTGGTAATTATTTTCTTTCAGCACATTTAAAATAACTTTGCACTGTCTTCTGCCTCCCATTTTTACTAGGGAGAAGTCAGCTCTCGGTATATTGGTATTTTGTTCCTCATTTTAAAGTAATTTATCTTTTTATCTGGCTACTTTTAATACATATTTATTCTTTGTTTTTGGTTTTTAAAGGCTTTACTTCTGTGTGTGTAGGTATAGTTTTCTTTTAATTTATCATGGTTTCAGGTTAATAAGAGTTCTTAAGATGAGTGTCTGGAGTCTTCTGTCAGTTTGGAAATTACTCCGCAATTAATTCTTCAAATAATTGCTCACCTCATCTCTCCTCCTTCTAGAACTCTGGCGAGACCTCTGTTGAACATTCCCGCTATATCTAACTGGTCTTTTACCTTCTTGTATATGTTTCTCTTTCCCCCCTCTCCATGATTCATTCTGGCTCAATTCTCTTGCTGTTATGTTCAGGTTCACTGGTCTTAAGGTATGTCGAAGATACACTTAAAATCCTGTTCGGTTTTAAGTTTTTATTTATAAATTTTACTTGTAAAACTTATTTTTATTTAAAAATTTAAATATATTTGTTAAAATTTTAAAATAAATGTTATTTAAAATAAAATGAAAATATTTAAAATCACAATAAAATTCTATTTGGTTCTTTTCCAAATTCAAACTTGCTATGTTACTTTTTGTGGTTTCCTGTTCTCATTAGGTATCATCATGCTGGTCTTTTGTGCCTTCAAACATAGTTAGCATAATTGTTTAATAGTCTTATTGTATAGTCCATGCCTCATAATTTCAATATTTAAAGTCTGCATGAGTGTATTTTTGTTGTTTGTTGTATATGCTGATTCTTTTTTTTTAAATATATTTTATTGATTTTTTTACAGAGAGGAAGGGAGAGGGATAGAGAGCTAGAAACATGGATGAGAGAGAAACAGCGATCAGCTGCCTCCTGCACGCCCCCCACTGGGGATGTGCCTGCCACCAAGGTACAGGCCTTTGACCGGAATCAGTCCGCAGGCCTACGCTCTATCCACTGAGCCACACCGGCCAGGGCTATATGCCGATTCTTGATCATTTAACCTACCATATTTTCTGGCGTATAAAATGACTTTTTAACCCAGGAAAATCTTCTCAAAAGTCGGGGGTCGCCAGGTGTCATCTTATAGGGCAAGTATATTCCAAACTTTATATTTTAACTGGAAAAGTAGGGGTTTGTTTTATATGCCCAGTCGTATTATATGCCGGAAAATACGGTAGTTTTTTGTTTGTGTGTACCTAATTATCATCATGAATATGCTGTACATTATACTGTAAAATTATTTTGAAAGTTATTTAAGCTTATGATAGACCTCTACTTAACAGTACTTATATTTGTGTTTGTCAACTACAGTCAATCCAGAAATATTTTAACCCAAGCTCAAGCCTTGAGATTCACTGACTCAGGCAATTTGAATACAAGCAGTAAATACTCAAGGGCTCTGGAGCCCCAGGATCTTAGGGAAAAGAGTCTCCTGTTAGACTTCCTATCATGTACAGGTCTTGGGTTTTGCTACTTACCTATCTCCCTTGCACTGAAAGTCTATCAAGATAAAGATTCTAATTTTTATCAAACAGCAAATCCCCTCAAGGCAGAACAGCTTCCACATTGGGATTCTCATTTCTCCTTCACCTTGAGACTAGTAATTCTATACTATCTCTTCATGTCTTTTTATGCTTTAAGAATATATTTTAAATCCAAAGATTTTAGCTATTTTCACCGAGAAACCTGATCCATCTAAGATAACCTAACTATAAGAAACATTTACCTAACATTTTTAATGTTTTTTTAAATAAATATTAAGAAACTGTTCTTTAGAAAGGTTGTATTTGTTTACTTTTCTGTCAGCAGGCTTAGGAATGCCACTCTCCCTTGACTATATTCTGTGACTTAAAAAAAAAAAATTAGCCTATTAAAATATCAATGGCATTCTTCTAGAACAAATAATCCTAAAATTTATGTGGAGCTACAAAAAAACCCCAAATAGCCAAAGCAAGATTGAGAAAGAAGAACTAGTTGGAGGTATCACATTTCCTGATTTCAAACTATACTACAAAGCTGTAATGATCAAAATAGTATGGTATTGGCACAAAAACAAACACATAGATCAATGGAACAAAATAGAAGCCCAGAAATAAACCCTCATTTATGTGGTTAATTAATTAACTAATTTATGACAAACAAACAAAAAGCAAGAATATACAATGGAAAAATGACAGTCTCCTTGTGTTGGGAAAACTGGACAGATACGTCCAAAAAAATGGAACTGGACCACTCTCTTATACAATATACAAAAATAAAATTTGAATTAAAAACTTAAAAACATAAAATTCCTAGAAGAGAACATAGGTAGTAAACTCTGTGACATTGGGCTTAACAGTATCTTTTTGGATATAACACCTCGGGCAAGGGAAACAAAAGCAAAAATAAACAAATGGACTACATCAAAAAGCACAGTGAATAAAACAAAACAAAATACAACTTACAAATAGGGAAAGGTATTTGCAAATGACATATCTGATATGTGATTATATATATATATATATATATATATATATATTTCATACAACTCAATACAAAAAAAAAAATCTGACTAAAGAATGGGCAGAGGATATGAATAGACATTTCTCCAAAGAAGACATACGTTTGACCAATAGATATATGAAAAGATACTCAACATGATTAATTATCAGGGAAATGCAAATCAAAACCACAATGAGATCCTACCTCACACCTGTCAGAATGTCTACTACCAAAAAGTAAAAAATAACAAATATGGACAAGGATGTGCGGAAAAGGGAACCTTCATATACTATTGGTATAAATGTAAATTTATGCAGCCACTATAAAAGACAATATGGAGATCCTTCAAAAATTAAAAATAGCCCAGCCAGTGGTTGGTCAGTGATTGAGCATCAACCTATGAATCAGGAGGTCACAGTTCGATTCCCAGTCAGGGTACATGCCCGGGTTTAGGGCTAGATCCCCAATGTGATATGTGCAGGAGGCAGCTGATCAATGATTATCTCTCATCATTGATGTTTCTATCTCTCTCTTCTTCTCCCTTCCTCTCTGAAATCAATAAAAATATATTAAAATAAAAATAGAACTACCATTTGATCCAGCAATTTCATTTCTGGATACTGTATTTTCCGGCATATAAGACGACCCCCAACTTTTCCAGTTAAAATATAGATTTTAGAATATACTCATCCTATAAGATGACACCCGGCGTATAAGACGACCGCCGACTTTTGAGATTTTCCTGCATTAAAAAGTTGTCTTATACACTGGAAAATATGGTATTTAACTGAAGGAAATGAAAACACAAATTTGAAAATATTTATGCACCCCTATCTTTATTGCAGTATTACTAGTAATAGCCAAGATATGGATGCAATCTAAATGTCCACCAATAGATGAATGGATAAAGAAGGTTATATATATATATATATAATTGTAATATTAATCAGCAATAATAAAAAATAATATTTCCATTTGCAACAATGTGGATGGACCTTGAGTGAAATAAATCAGACAAAGAAAGACAAATACTATATGATTTCACTTATATGTGGAATCTAAAAAAAAAATGAACAAAAACAGTCATAGAAACAGAACAAACTGATAGTTGCCAAAGGGAAGGAGAATGGGAATGAATGAAAAAGGTCAAGGGGAATCCAGTCTAATAAAGAGGAAATACACAAATTGACCCTCATACCCTTGCAAAGATGGTGGTGCCCACAGCCAATAAGGAGGGAATATGCTAATTGACTGCCACACCCTCAAAGATGGTGACACCCACAGCCACAAGATGGCGGCGCCCAGTCCCCTCAGCCCTTGCCAGGGGGGCAGGCACACGGCAAGGCTTGCCTCTGGAGTTCTCCAGTCTTCTCAGTCCCCCAGCTGCATAGAGCTGGCTCAAGGCCCAGGCAAGCCTTGGATGGCAGCTGTCGAACTGCCGAGGGCTACCTGAGGCTCAGGTAACATGGACAGCCGAGGTTTGCACTGCCGGCACTGGCAGCAGCAGAGGTGTGATGGGGGTGTCACCTTCCTCTGATTGCTGAGTCATTTCCTGCCCCTGAGCGCTCCCAGACTGTGAGAGGGGGCAGGCTGGGCTGAGGGAACCCCCCCTCCAGTGCATGAATTTTCAAGCACTGGGCCTCTAGTCCTATATAATAAAAGGCCAGCAACTGTAATGGCCTCATGACTGATCAACCAGTCACTGTGAGGTGCATTGACCACCTCTCGGTCCCTCCTCCCAGCCCGAAGGCTCAGATCACTGGATGGCCAACAGGGAACCATGGGGAACTTGGGTGGGAGGTGGTGGGATGGGACTGGGGATTGGTGAGTGGGTGGAAGGCAGACCTCTTGGTCCTTCCCCCCGGCCTGCAGGCTCAGATTGATCTCCCAGCCAATGAGGAACCAGGTGGGTGGAGGCAGAGGGGAAGATCTGGGGACTGGCAAGCAGGCAGAATATAGTCCTGATCGCAGGCTAGGCCTAGGGATTCTATCCATACATGATTTTGTGTGCTGAGCCTCTAGTCTACACTAATAAAAGAGAAAGATGCAAATTGACCATACCTTCACAATGACCACCGGCCAATCAAGAATGAGTATGCAAATTAACCCAATAAATATGGTGGGTTGATTTGCATACACAGGTGCCAAGTGGCCGGGCGTGGGACGCTTGTGTCGTCACCATGGCAATTACACATACATTCTGCACTGCCCCAGATGCTCTGGGCTTCTGGGCAGTGGGAAGGCAGAAAGGCAGCTCCAGGCTGGAGCAAAGGCATAAAGGTGGCTCCAGGCTGGGGCAAAGGTGGTGCTGGCAGCCAGGGAAAGGAAGGCCCATTCTTGCATGAATCTTTGTGCACTGGGTCTCTAGTCTATAACAATAAAAGTATAATATGCTAATTAGACTGGACAGCTGAACAACCTTCTGGATGTCATTCCAGATGAAGCCACAGTGGCAGGGGCTGAGGCAGAGGCAGCTAGAGGTGATCAGGCAGGCAGGCAAGTGGTTAAGCGCTATCAGGCAGGCAAGCAGAGGCAGTTAGGGGCAATCAGGCATGCAGGCGAGAAGTTAGGGGCAATGAGGCAGGCAGGAAGAGTGGTTAGGGGTGATCAGGCAGGCAGGCAGTTGAATGGTTAGGAGCCAGCAGTCCCAGATTGTAGGAAGGATGTCCAACTGCCGGTTTAGGCCCAATCTCTGGGATCAGATGTACACCGGGAGTCGGACATCCTCCAAGGGGTCCCAAATTGCAAGAGGATGCAGGCTGGGCTGAGGGACACCTGCCCCCACTCTGTGCATGAATTTTGCGCACCAGACCTCTAGTAAGTTATAAAATAAATAAGTCACTGTGATGTAGAATGCAGCACAGAAATATTGTCAATAATATTGTGATAATTTTCCACAATAATGGTTACTAAATTTAGTGTGGTGATTATGTTGTAAAGTATAATAAATATCAAATTGCTATGTTGTACACCTGAAATTAATAAACTCTTACATGCTGACTATACTTCAATAAAAGCTCAAAAAACAATACTTATTGCTTAATTAAGTAAAAATTATTGTTCTATTAAAATAAATTTATACTTATTTAATTACTAATGAAGTTTAACATCTTGTAGGCTGTTTATTTAAATTATATTTCACTTTTTATAATTTAACTTATTCAAATTTTCTACCAGTTTGTTATTTTCCTTAGATCCTTTGGCTATTATAAACTGGTACCCACCAGAAAAGCTTTTTCAGTTTTTAATATTTAAATATTTTAATATTTTAAATTTAAGTATTATTTAAGTATTTTTATATTTTAAATATTAAAATACTTCCATATCAATTAGCAACTAGCCACTTCCTTTCCAAAATGTTCTTCCCTTAATTCCCCCAGTCACTCCAGCCTTTCTGAAACACCACCACCCCTCCCCATCACCCATCAGTTGAAGAGTAAATGCCCAGCATAACAAGAGGTCTTTAGCACCTGCTCTAGCTCTATGACAATATCAGTTTTGACTGGTTAATAGACATGTATAGATATTGTTAAATATTTTATTGTAATCCATGTGCATATACATTGAAAGCATTCTTCCACTTGATAATAAGACTTTAAAACACATTGCACTGCATTCCTTTTTCCTTCCATATTCTTATTTGTAATTAGTTGTTTCTCTCAAAGTTATTACCATTGTTACAGCTATTTTCTTTTAAATAATTTCTCAGCCCTTAAAAATCTATAAAGAAATTTATTCACAAATCTACATTATATTTTCATTGAATTTTACTGTGTTTTAAAAACCTGTCAAACCTATGATTATCTATTTTAATGCTTTTGGCAGACACCACAAATTCAAATGTTGTAAATATCAGTAGAGGCCAAAATAAAGTAATAGTTCATTTTCGACAAGTAGTGAAGTATTTTGAACTAATTTTTATTTATGATATATTACCTCCTAAAGAAAGAATAAGCTAATTTTTATATACTAAATAATTTTCATACTTACTTACAATATTGATCTGTAAGGATGCTAGCTCTTTTATGTTTTTTTGCCAATTAGATATCATGATTCATTTTTTATGATTACTCTGTTTTAAATCTGATAACCGCAACATTGCATTGTTATCCAGACAACATCTTCTCAGCATTTCAATTATCTTAATCTCATACAGACCCACATCAAAAGCTTTTATACACATTTAGATATATTGTTTGTCCATAGAGTTTTCTTTATCCACAAACTTGTTGAGTAATTTTATAAGACCAAATAAATCAGATTTGCCTGGCATAATCTGTCTTCATAACAAATGCTGTCCACTGCCCATCACATTGTTATCTAAATGATTTCAGATCAATTTGGTTCACTCTAACTTGGGCAATTGCATTCTGCCGGCCCTAAACTCCCTCTGTTTTTCAATTGGAGACATTATTCTTCCTTTCACTTAACAAAGTGTTCTGTAAAGCAAGCAGGCAAGTATCTGGACCAATAAAACCTATTTTCCTGGAGATTTGTGTCTGATAAGCTAGCTAAAACTATGTATTACATCCATGTCATAGCTTTAACCAGTGGCATTATTACCTAAATCATTGTACTAGATGCCATAAGTAGTATTTTATGTTACATCATTTGGAAATGTAGGCAAAACAAAAAATGTGTTTTCCTTCCATGCATATTTATAGTACACTAGAGACCCAGTGCATGAAATTTATGCAACGGGAAGTATCCCTCAGCCCAGCCTGCACTCTCTCCAATCTGGGACCCCTTGAGGGATGTCCAACTACCCTCTCACAATCCAGGACTGCTGGCTCCCAATTGCTCACCTGCTTGCCTTCCTGATTGCCCCTAACTGCTTCTGCCTGCCAGCCTGATCAACCCTAACCACTCCCCTACCAGACTGATGGATGCCTAATGCTCCCCTGCCAGCCTCTTTGCCCCTAACTGCCCTCCCCTGTGGGCCTGGTCACCCCTAACTGCCCTTCCCTGCAGGCTTGGTCATCCCCAAATGCTCTCCCCTTCAGGTCTGGGTCCCCCCCGCAACTGCCCTTCCCTGCTGGTCATCTTGTGATGGCCATCTTGTGTCCACATGGGTGCAGGATCTTTGACCACATTGGGGCAGCCATCTTGTGTGTTGGAGTGATGGTTAATCTGCATATTACTCTTTTATTAAATAAGATAGAGACCTGGTGCATGGGAAGGGGCCAGCTGGTTTGACCTGAAGGGTGTCCCAGATCAGGGTGGGTGTTCCCTTGGGGCATGAGGCAGCCTGGGCAAGGGGCCTGTGGTGGTTTGCAGGCAAGCCATGCCCCCCAGCAACCCAAGCAGAGGCCCTTATATCTGGGATTTCTTTATGTTCTACAATTAAAACTTTGTAGCCTGGAGCAGAGCCAAGCCTCCTGTTCACTCCATGGTGGCAGTCATTTCTGTTGAGATTTATTTATCGTCTATAATTGAAACTTTGTAGCCATAAGCAGAGGCCAAGACAGGCCAGGGCTGTAGAAGCTTAGCTTCCTCCATTGCCGGGGACAACCCTAGCCTCCTACTCTCTCCAGCTCCATGGCTGCTGTCATTTTTATCGGGATTTATTTATCTTCTATAATTGAAACTTTGTACCCTTGAGTGGAGGCCTAGGCCTGACAGGGTGTGTGGAAAGCTTGGCTTCCTCCATCGCCGAGGAAACCAAAGCCTCCCGCTTGCTCGTTCTCTGGCCACAGCCATCTTGATTAGGGTTAATTTGCATACTCACTCCTGATTGGCTGGTAGGCCTGGCTTGTGGGTGTAGCAGAGTGATGGTCAATTTGCATATATACTTTTATTAGATAGGATACTAACACTAGATTCCCTGTTACATAATTAGATGTAGTTGAAATTGAGCTTTATGTCAGAAATTAATAATGTGATACACTGGACTAATAATGAGATAATTTCATTGAAAAAAATATTATATATTATACTCAGAGAGAATGGCCATTGTGCTTTACCCAAGAAAAATTATAGTTCTGTATTTCAAGGTAAATGAACAAACCATTCATTACTTATCATTTCATTACATAAAATATATAAATTTGTTAATGCTATTCCTCTTCCACTTATGTAATACCCATGGAAACCTCTGGCTTCTCTCTATAATGATATTCACCTAAAACTACAATTGATCCTTGAATAAGGAGGTCATTGGGGCACCTCTCCCACTGCTTAGTCAAAAATCTAAAATTCTGCGAATAACTTCTGATTCTGTAATCATATCTTGATCTCTATGTGTTCAACAAACCTCAGACTGAAAACAGTCTTCAATCCACGACTGGTAATGTAAAAGACACTGTTTTCCATCTGTGATTGGTTAAATCCTCAAATGCAAAACCTGGATAGGAAGGACTAACTGTATTTATCTTTCAATAATCCGCACATAGGTGGACCTTTGCAGTGCAAACCCTCATTGTTCAAGGGTCAGCTGTACATGGTAATTTGGGATTAACAGAAAGAGACACTAGGCTGGCTAACACATTCTGTGGACTTGCAAAGCCGGTTTCTAGGAGGAGAGATGAACATGCTTCTGCTTCCCTTTGGTGCTCCATCATCTTAATTTCAACCAGCTTTCATTTGAACTGACATGTACTGTTGTTTGTTTAAAACAAATAAACTCAGAGAAACCAAGATGGTAGCATAGGTGAACACCAAAGCTGCTGCCTCACACAACAAAACTACAACTAAAAGACAGAATGGACATCATCCAGAACCACAGGTAAGATGGCTGAGTGGAAACTCTACAACTAGAAGTAAAGAGAGAGACTCATGAAGACTCAGAGGAGCTGCAAAAAGCTGAGGTATGGAGACAAGCATGTGGAGAGAGCAGGTGCCGGAGTGCCTGGCTGGCTTCCTCTGGAAGGAGGAAGACGGAGACTCCCAACTGCACTGAACCTCTTATCCTACCAGCACTGAACTCCAGTTCCAGGCGAGACTCATACAGAGGGAGTCTGGACTGTGAAAAGGGAGGAGTGCACAGAAATTTAGGGGAGCAGTGAAAGGGTAGAGGTCTGGGGACATACACACCACTGTGTGCAGAAGACTGACTGCTGATTGGGCCACTGACTTTATCAAGTGGGTGCAAGACACAGCCTCCCAACTGCGCCAATTCTAACGGCACTGAGCCCCAGTTTCGGGTGAGAGCCAGAGGACCCAAAATGATACGGGTCCCAGAGTGCAGGAGAACTGGAAAGGCAGAGGTCTAGAGACATGTGCACGTGTGCGCACAGAAATGTCTCCAGCGATTACCGCGAGACACTGAGACCCAGAGGCCATGTAGGGCAGGGCTGACTGGAAGCCAAGGTGCTCTGTGACTCCACCCCATCCAAGCTCAACAGAGAGGCTTTTGCAGTTTTGCAAGTCTTGTATCATAAGGCTGATTCCAACACAGAAGTTCTCCTGGCATAGTGAAAATGTGGAGACAAAGGAACAGATCACAAACAAAAGAAATGGAGGAAAACAAACGACTGGATATAGAGTTCAAAACCACGCTTATAAGTTTTTTCAAGAATTTCCTAGAAAAGATAGATAAATTTATCGAGACCAAGAGGAGATGAAAAAGGACAACTAGAAATTAAACATACACTGACTGAAATAAAAAATATTAAACAGAGACCTAACAGCAGACTAGAGGAATGCAAGAATGAAGTAAAAAATTTGAAATATAAAGAAGCAAAAAACATTCAACTGGAAAAGCAAGAAGAAAAAAGAATCCAAAAATGTGAAGATAGTGTAAGGAGCCTCTGGGACAACTTCAAGCATACCAACATCAGAATTATGGGGGTGCCAGAAGAAGAGAGAGAGCAAGATACTGAAAACCTTTTTGAAGAAATAATGACTGAAAACTTCCCACATCTGGTGAAAGAAATAGACTTACAAGTCCAGGAAGCACACAGAACTCCTAAAATAAAAGGAATCCAAAGAGGACTACCCCAAGACACATCATAATTAAAATACAAGAGCAAAAGACAAAGAGAGAACATTAAAAGCAGCAAGAGAAAAATAGATAATTACCTACAAGGGAGCACCCATATGATTGTCAGCTGATTTCTCAACAGAAACTATGCAGGCCAGTTGGGAGTGGCAAGAAATATTCAAAGTGATGAATAGCAAGAACCTACAATCAAGAATACTCTACCCAGAAATGCTATCATTCAGAATTGAAGGGCAGATAAAGAGCTTCATAGATAAGAAAAAGCTAAAGGAGTTCATCAGCACCAAACCAATATTATATGAAATGCTGAAAGGTACTCTTTAATAAAAGAAGGAAGAAGAAAAAGGTAAAGATAAAAATTATGAACAACAAATACATATGTATCAACAAGTGAATCTAAAAATCAAGTTAATTAAAAGTCTGATGAACAGAATAAACTGGTGAATATAATAGAATCAGGGGCATAGAAAGGGAGGGAACTGACAATTTTCAGGGGGAAAGGAGTGAGAGGGGTGCAGGGAGAAACTGGACAAAAATCATACATCTATGGATGAGGACAATGAGGGGGAGGTAAGGTTAGAGGGAGAGGTGGGAGCCGGATGGAAGGGAGCTATTGGGGGAAAAAGAGAAACAAATGTAATAATCTGAACAATAGAAATTTATTAAATAATTTTAAAAAAAGGTGGGAGAGGTCAATGTCACTTGTTCTAATAGGTGGCAACAAAAACAAAACAAAACAAAAATAAATTCAGATTCCAAAATTCAATCAGAACTCCCAAGAAATAATTTACCCACTGGAAGAATGTATGTGTAATTTTTTGCTTTTAGCCATTTTGATCAGCATTTCTAGTACCAAATCCATACAGCCCAAGAAACGAGTAATTTGGAAGAAGATACTAAAGGCAGCATAGAGTATTTACTCAATAAAAGGATTTCTGTTACTAATAAAGTATAATTGAAGTTTTGCTATGCAATAGTGAATTTATCAAAACTCATGAGAAATATGAATAAAGACTAGAGTGACTATGTATAACATGAAATTATTGTACTCTCTAATCTTTGTTATTTTTATTAGTAAGTTGGTTTTCTTTTCTTTTTAACCTAAGGACGTTATAGCTCATGAGATCAATTATAGTTTCTTGGGTTTTGGTGATTGCCAGAGGGAAGAGGGGCTGAGGGAGGTAGAAGAAGGTAAAGGAGGTACTTGGGGTGGTAAGCACACACAATACAATATACAGATGATATATTATAGAATTATATACTGGAAACCTGTGTAACTTTATTAACCAATGTCACCCCAGTAAGTTAAATTTAAAATATATATATCAATAACCATGGGAATTGCCTTTCTCACTGAGAATGTTGAGATTTAAAGTCTTTACATAAAGAAAATCAATATGTATTTATGTTTTATATATATATATATTTTTATAAATAAACTAGAACTGCAGTATTTATTTTTACAGAGCTATTACATCTGTCTTCCCTGGGTAGAACCTATTAAAGAAAGTTCCAAAATGAAAGAGAATATAGAAAAGTAGTATATAAAAAGTCAAAGAGGGGAAGGAAAAGAAATATGTGAACAAATAACAGTTTTTAAGTGTATACACAATTCCCATACATATTTATATTTCAACTGAGAAAGTTTGTATAGATATATTTTTATGTATATATGTATATGAATATATTTTGGACAATTATGTGTGAAATCCTCATCATGACCATTTGCACTGAACAACTCTCCTGTGAGTGGAGGATTTTCTGAAACTGAAATTGCTATTTACCTGATGCGGTGCATGAAGCAATTCGAGGCTTTCATTCCACTTCACTGGAAATGAAGATTCACTATATTAGCGTTCTCTAGACACTTACGTGGTGTGAAATTATGCCCCTCAATTACAAATTCTTCCAGCTTTCTCTCTCTTTCCTTCTCTATTTTCAAGTCTCATTTCAAATACTCCACAAAATATTTGGCCTCACTTGGCATAAAAACAGCAAACCTCTATTCTTTCTTTTCCCCACCTCTACATGGCAATAATAACACTTGCCTCAATCATAAAGATATTGTGAGGCATAATATTTTGTAAAGCACTTTTAAAACCTTAGATCTGAGGGCTAATGGAAATAACTGTATTGCCATCTATTCTTCCAATTCCTCTCAAGTTGGCCTTTTCCTTTTTCATTTGTTTGTTGTTTCGGTGTTAAGAAGAAATAATGTTTTGTTATTGAATGCTGAAACTTAGCTTTATTTCCTTCAACTTCTTTCCACTCCTCTCTGGTTTCATTATCATAGATTGTTTCCAAAAACCCACACGGACTAATTCAAATGATGTGTTTTATAGCAGAAGCATCAGATATGGTCTTACATTACAACTAAGGACCCTCCCAAGTACAATACATAACTTAACTTCACAATGGCATTATTGGATGGACACCATAGCCACTACGTGACCTTATACCCATAATCTTTATTTACCAGTCCTACCTGTGGACTAATTAAATATATTCTCTCTCTTATTACATTATGAACACCCTTGAGGGAAGTAACTGGGTCTATCTACAAAGTACCTCGCACAATTTTCTACTCATAGTAATTACTTAATAAGTGACTAAAAGTAATTAAAACTAAACTTAATGCTTCCTAAGCTAGCTATGCTATGGAAGTTTTTGGAGCCAAATTGGATTCCGCCCTGTGGTGCTTCTACTCATTACTCCCAAACTCCGAATAACCCAAGTATTGAGAACTGCTTGACAAAGCTCTAGGAATTGACCTGGATGTTTTTTATGTGTCTACAAGCCACATGCTGACTGAACTCCTGTCTTTGGAGCTGCTAGTAGAGGTCTCTGTTGTAAGATTTAAAGATATGAGCCCCTTTTCTATCTACTATAAAACCGTATGTGTAGAATGAACTAAAATACACGATGTAAGAGCAAGGGAAGAGAGGAGTACATAAAGTACACAATGAAAGGATGATGTTGAGTGATTAGTTAGCTAGAGAGGCCTTGAAGTTGGACAGACCCAAGTTTATGCTCTGGCTGTGCAACTTACTAGCTGTAAGAAATCAAAGAACTTCTCTGATGCTCTGTGTTCTCATCCTCAAAATAATATTTTCCTTGGAGAGTTGTGATGATAGTTTTACTGTAAATAATACTAACATATGCCAGAAGCGCAATATATGGCATTATTATTATTATGAAAAAAAACAAATCATGGAAAATTGTAAAAATGAACAATTGAAGAGTCATCTTAACCAAAGCAACAGTGAACACTTACCTACTGAAAAATAGTTGTAGGATAAGCCTAGTAGACTTAACAGCAGGAAGTTTTTATCAGTAACTAGGTAGGAACTCACAGCTATCTCACTCTTAGTTGGGTTCTGAGAATGAAGCTCTTGATAGAAGAATTACAAAATCAAGAACATAAAACCACTGAGTTTGAATAAAATGATTTTCGATTTTCTCATAGGGGCACACCCTGAAAAGGATGATTCTGCAAGTCCTTCAATTATCTAGACAGTTTTAATTAAACAAGAGAAGAAAGGAGTGCAATGAGGCAAACATTTGATGTAATAAAATTTCTATGTCCTATTGCTATAGGTTCTTATGTTTTCTTCCAGAATTCTGAAAGAAGGGGCATTTCCCAGACACAGAGAGAGACCATGCCTCCTCCATCCTTGGGTAGTCTTCCAATTTATTTTTAAGAGAGTAAATTGGAGGAATGCCAAAGAATACATTTCAGATGCAAACAATTTTTCAGACATCTCAGAAGCATATGGTCACAAATACCTGGAAAATACAATCATAAATCTCAATACAAGTAGAGCCTTATAGCTGCTTTTTCCTCTAAACTGTCTGAAGAACAAAGTCACAGAAGAATTAAAGTATAGACAGATAGGTTGTTGAATGGATAGGTAGTAATAGTCTGACAGATAAGAACTATTACTAGTGAAATCCCATCATAGAAGGGCTTCCCAGGGTGAAGAATATCAAACTTAATGCATCAAAGGAGATTAAAAACATATTTGAAGTGACAGTTCCTGATTAATCAGTCAAATAAACAGGTGAAGGTTTGCCAGTGCAGAAAAATGCAGAGTCTTTAGTTTGTCTGAACCTACCTGAGCTAATACAAATATTTATTCCATTTCCAAACAGAAGCCTAGAATGCTAAGATCACATAACCCACTGTAATAAGAGAATGGACAAGTAAATGGAACAACATAGTTCAGAACAGCAATGCCATTTTTAAATTATATATATATGTTTAATAGCTGACAACGTGGGCAATTTGAACTAACTGTGACATTAACTAAACGATTTTGGGAAGTCCTAAGTCAGTAGTGCTTCAAGAGGCTTTTCTTCTAGATACATTCTTAGTATGTTGCTTACATTTAGGCAGAAAATAATTACTTAGCTGGTAGACTATAATTAATGGTTATATTCTGGGCCAACTTGTTTTTCTTTCCCTTTTTGTGAATGTGTGTAATGAGAGGAGTTTGAGAAAGCCTGTTGTAAAAATAATCAACTCATTTAGCCTAAAAATGTATTGTGCAATTTGATATTTGAAAAGTACTTGGGGATACACTCAATTTTTTGTCTCTCCCAAAGGCAAAACAGTATTCATAGTCCAGCTGGAATGGCTCAGTGGCTGAGCATCAACCTATGAAGCAGGAGGTCACAGTTCGATTTGCGGTCAGAGCACATGCCCAGGTTGCAGGCTTGATCCCCAATGTGGGGTGTGCAGGAGGCAGCCAATCAATGATCTCTCTCATCCCTCTCCTTTCTATCTCTCTCTCCCTCTCCTTTTCTCTCTGAAATAAAAAAAAAAAACATATTTTTTTAGAAAACAATATTCATAGATTTTTTTTGGTAATGCTTAATTCTGGCATAATAAAATTCTAAATTACAATGGTGATAGATAGATAGATAAAAATCACTTATCTTTGTTTATCTAAAAAGCTGCAAACGGCATTTGCTACATTAATGTTATGTAGGAAATCTATCTTATAAGGTTTCTTTCTACAGAATATCGGGAGGCTGGGGATAAGGGATCAATAATTAATGAAGAAAAGGTGAAAAATATTCATGAATCTAGAAGGCAGGAACAACTATTAAGATAGCATTTTGAATCTTGGCATGAGATTTTAAAGCTCAACATACAAAGCTAATTCTTCTTTTAATACAATGTTTTTAGTATAGCAATACCTTTGCACTCAAGAATTGTGTACATTATAATAAATCTTAAATGTTCTCACCACAAAAAAAAAGGTAACTATGTGAGGTGATGGATGTGTTAATTGACTCTATTGCGGTAATTATTTCATAATTTATATGTGTATCAAATGATCACATTGTACACATTAAACTTAAAAATGTCATATGTCAACTATAGCCCCATAAAACTGAAAAACAAGTACGGTGTACCTCAATGGGTTCAAGGAGACTTCAAGTCACTTAAAACATGAAGATACCCAGTGACTATAAACTACTAAACTTCTAGCAATCTGTCTATTTTCCTAACATTTGATTAAACTTTTATCATATATTAATTATTGTTTTTAAGCAAAGGCCCCAAATTTCACTGAGTTCACCAGCTCTAGCCACCTACAAATATGTTTTGCTATAAATTACTGGCACTGTTTCTGTTGATATTCAGCATAATCAAACATTTGTAAGCATGCTGTCTTTTCAATCTGTTCAGCTGATGCACTTTACCTGATCTTTCATTAAAGTAATCAAAACACTTGCTGTGTCGCATCTAATGAATGTTGCATGTATGATTAAGTGCTTTCATTCATATTGCAAGTTTGATTTAATGTAATCTGCCTTTCAGACAGCCATTAGCCCAGCTCCTACGTGAATTCGATTAATTGCCTGAATTCTTCCAGATGTCCATTAAGCATTACAGGAATTTCTATGTAGAAACAGCAGGGACTGTCTAGCACAGAACCAAACAATGAAATGTTATATTGCTGCCATGACTTACAAAAAGCTGGATTCATTTTCATTAATAAAACATCTGTACTTCTACACAGCTATGCATTGAGATGCATTTATTTTATACGTTTATTTCTTTTATGACTGTAAATAGAAAGTTAAATAGAAGCACATTTACTGATATTAGGTAGGCCCAAGTTTTTAAAGTTTACAGAAGGTCCTAAATAGAAAAAAAAATTATAGACACCTGTTTGAAAAACAATAAGAGAATGAGATTATAGCAATATAAATAAAAGTATTAAAATGATGTTTGAGACCAATTGAAATTGGTTTGAGCCCAGCCAGTGTGGATCAGTGACTGAGTGTCAACCCATGAACCAGAAAGTCACAGTTCGATTCCCGGTCAGGGCACATGCCTGGGTTGCAGGTTTGATCCCCAGTGCGGGGAGGTGGTGCAAGAGGCAGGCTGATCAATGATTCTCTCCCATCATTGATGTTTCTATCTCTTTCTCTCTTTCTCTGAAATCAATTAAAATATACATATTTTTTAAAAGAATGAGGAGCAAAATTGGTTTGATTGTCCCACATACTCCCTAACCATTGGATATTTAAAAGAAAATGGCAAATGTAGGGTGCTATTGGGGATATCTCTGGGATGACCTGACTGTTGTTTTGAAGAGCTTTTCTTTTTTAACGATTTTTTTAAATTGAATTTTAGAGAAAGAGGAAGGGAGAGAAACATCAATGTGAGAGTGACACATCGATAGTCTGCCTCCTGCATGCCCCCTACCAGGGGTTGAGCCCGCAACCTAAGCATGTGCCCTGACCTGGAATTGAATCGGAAACCCCTTGGTGCCTAGAACGAGACCCAACCACCTGAGCCACACTGTTCAGGGCATTGAATAGCTTCCTTTTGGTTTTAGTTTTGTATTGTTGGTACTTAAAGAGCTGGGAAAGATATAGCCTTGTGCAGCTCAGTGCATTCTATCACTTAATAAATACTACTCACCTATCATTTGGCAATGAATTGAAATGCTATTTATTGTCCCCCCTCCACACACACACACACACACACACACACACACACACAAATAAACTTTCAATATATATAAATTTTGTATAGCAAAGAAAACTATTAACAGAATGAATAGACAATCTACTGAATGTGAGAAGATACTCATAATGATATATCTGATCAGTGGTTAATATCTAAAATATATAAGGATATACAGCTTAACTTTAATTAAAAATGTTGCAGAGGTCCCAGACAGGTTGCTCAGTTCGTTGGAGCATCATCCCATACACCAAAAACGTTGCAGGTTCTATTCCTAGCACATACCTAGGTTGTGAGCTCAATCCTTGATTGGGGCAAGTATGGGAGGCAACCAATTGATGTTTCTCTCTTTCTCTCGGTATGAGTGTCTCTCTATCTCAAAAAGTCAATAAAACATATTGTTGGGTGAGGATTTATAAAAAACAGTGGGCAGAGGATCTGAATAGATATGTCTCCCAAGAGGATATGTAAATGGATGGCCAACAAACATATGAAAAGGTGCTCAACATCACTAATCATCAGGGAAATACATCAGGAAGGAATCAGAAAATCTGAATAGACAGATTACGACTAATCAAATTGAAGCAGTAATCAAAAAAACTCCCAACAAACCAAAGTCCTGGACTGGACAGCTTCACACGTAAATTTTACCAAACATTCAAAAAAGAACTAACACCTATTCTTCTCAAACTATGCAAAAAAATTCAAAAGAAGGGAAGACTCCTAAGAACACTTTATGAGGCCAGTGTTATACTAATTCCAAAACCAGATAAAGACACTACAAAGAAAGAAAATTATATGCCAATATCCCTGATGAACATAGATGCTAAGTTCCTCAACAAAATACTAACACATCCCATCAGCAATATATTAAAAAGATTGTACACCATGACCAAATGGGATTTATTTCATGGGTGCAAAGTTGGTACAGTATCAGCAAATCAATAATTATGATTACCACATAAAAAAATAAAGGGTAAAGCCCTATTGGGGATGGCTCAGTGGTTAAGCATCAAACTATCAGCCAGGTGGTCATTGTTCAATTCCCGGTCAAGAGGGCATATGCTAGGGTTGCAGGCTCGATTTCCAGTGTGTGTGGTGGGGGGAAGGAAGGTGGGGGTGCAGGGTGCAGGAGGCAGCTGATCAGTAATTCTTTCTCATCATTTATGTTTCTATCTCTCTCTCCCTCTCCCTTACTCTCTGAAATCAATACAAAATATTTTAATAAAGGATAAAAATCAAATGATCATATCAATAAGTGCAGAAAAAGCATTTGATAAAATCCAGCACCCATTTATGATAAAAACTCTCAGCAAAGTGGAATAAAAAAAACATACCTCAAAATAATAAAAGGCATATATAACAAGTCCACAGCCAACATCATACTGAATGGCAAAAACTATAATTGTTTCCCTTAAGATCAGGACAAGACAGAGATGGCTGCTTTCAACACAGCACTGGAAGCCATAGCCATAGCAATCAAACAATAAGGAGAAATAAAAGGAATCTAAATTGGAAAGGAAGAAGTAAAGCTGTCACTATTTGCAGATGACATGATACGTATACATAGATCCCTAAAGATTCCACCAAAAGCTGCTAGAACTGATCAATGAATTCAGTAAAGTAGTAGGATACAAAATAAATATCCAGAAATCAGTTACATTTTTAGATACCAATAATGAACTTTCATAAAGAAAAACTAGCCCAGAGTGTATGATTCTGGTTGAGCACTGACCTATGAACCAGGAAGTCACAGTTTGATTCCCAGTCAGGGCACTGTTTGGGTTGCAGGCTTGATCCCCAGTAGGGGGGATGTAAGAGGCAACCAATCAATGATTCTCTCTCACCATTGATGTTTCTCTCTCTCTCACTTTTCCTTCCTCTCTGAAATCAATAAAAACGTATATTTTTAAAAAGAGGTGGTTTGTCAAAAAAAAAACACAAAAAACAATTCCATTTACAATTGAATGGTTAAAAAATTACATACTTGAAAATAAACTTAACCAAGGATGTAAAAGACCTTTACTTGGAAGTTTTAAGGCACTGAAGAAAGAAATTGAAGAAAATAAAAATAAAAGGAAGCATATACATGTTCATGAATAAGAATAAACATCATTAAAATGCCCATACTATCAAAAGCAATCTATAGATTCAACCCAATTCCTATCAAGATACCAATAGTGTATTTCACAGAACTAGAACAAATATTCCAAAAATTTACATGGAACCACAAAAATCCCCAAATAGCAACAGTAATCTTGACAAAGAATAACAAAGTTGAAGGAATCACACCACCTGATATCAAACTATACTACAAGGTCATGGTAATCAAAACAGCAAGGTACTGGTGTAAAACCAGGCATATAGATCAATTAATATTGACCTTAAGGAGGCCAGAGCACACAATGAGGTAAAGACAGTATAGTCAATAAATGGTATTGGTAACATTGGACAGATAGATGCAAAAAAAAAAGGGAAGGAAGGAAGGAAGAAAGGAAGGAAGGGAAGGAGGGAGGGAGGAAGGGAAAAAAGACAAAGAAACAACCACCTTCTTACACCATATATAAGAATAAAATGAAAATAGATTAAAGACTTAAATCTTTGAAACCACAAAAATCCTAAAAGAAAATATAGGCAATAATATCTCAGACATTTTTTGTAGCAATATATTTTTCTGATACATCTCTTTCAGCAAGGGAAACAAAAGAAAAAAATAAACATATAGGACTACATCTAACTAAAAACTTTTTGCACAGCAAAGGAAAACCATAACAAAATGAAAAGACAACCCACTGAATAGGAGAACATAATCACCAATGATATAGTCTGATAAGGGATTAATATCCAAAATTTATAAAGAACTTATACAACATTTCCAGCCAGTGTGGCTCATGGTTGAGCATTAACCTGTGAACCAGGATGTCACAGTTTGATTCCCAGTCAGGGCACATGCGGACTCTATCCCCAGTAGGAGGCATGCAGGAGGCAGCTGATAATTCTCATCATTGATGTTCTCTCTCTCTCTCTCTCCCTCTCTCTCTTTCTCTCTCCCCCCTCTCTCCCTCTCCTTTCTCCCTTCCCCCCCCTCTCTTTCTCTCTGAAAAGAACATATTTTAAAAAAGAACTTCTATAACTCAACAACAGAAAAAAACAAACAACCCAATTAAAAAAATGGGCAAAGGACCTGAATAGACTCTTCTCCAAAGAGGATATACAGATGGACATATGAAAAGATGCTCAACATCACTAATCATCAGAGAAATGCAGCATGAAGTTACCTCCAAAAATTAAAAATGGAACTAACTGCTTTTTGATCCAGTGATTCCACTTCTGGGAATATAGTTGAAGAAACCTGAAACACTGATCCTAAAGAATATATGCATTCTTGTATTTACTGTAGCATTATTTACAAATAACCAAGATTTGGAAATAGCCCAAGTGCCCATCAACAAATGAGTAGATTAAAAGCTGTTGTACATCTATATAATGGAATATTACTCAGCTGTAAAAAAGGATGAAATCTTGCCTTTTGTGATGGACCTAGAGAGTATTATACTTAGTAAAATAAGCCAGTCAGAGAAAGAAAAATACCATATGATTTCACTTACATGTGAAATCTAATTAACAAAATAAACATACAAAATAGAAACAGGCTCATAGACACAGAGAAGAGACTGGTAACTGTTAGAAGGGTGAGGTTTGGGGGAACTGGGTGAAAAAGGTGAAGGGATTAAGCAAAAAGATAAACAAAACTAACACTCATATATACAGACAACAATATGGTGTCTCCTAGAGGGAAGGGTAGGAGGAAGTAGAAGAAGCTAAAGGGGTGATAAATGGTGAAAGAAAGAGTTTTGACGTTGGATGGTGAACAAACAGCACACATACAGATGATGTATTATAGAACTGTACACTTGAAATTTATATAATTTTATATACCACTGTCATCCCAATAAATTCAATAAAAATTCAAAGTCAATGGAGCTGACTAAATATTGTTTCAGTATTTCTGATGGACAGCTAAATCTAAGACTTTTCCTTGGTGTATCAATGAATGTTACCAATATTCCCTGTACCCTGCTCACAACAAATGTGAGGAGGAAGTTCCCTAGCTTCTGAGCTGAAGAAATAATAATAAATATTATGAATTTCCAACTAATTAAAAATGAAATGCAGCCAGCTAAGCTCCAGCCATTTTTAATTTACAATATTGCTTTTTTTTCAGAAGCAAGTGTGGTCAAGTCACAACTTCTTTTGATGCCTGAGGAATTGAAGAAATTAAATCAGCAGGATTGGCTATTGATGTTTTCTAGAAAATGTTTTGAAATCTCTGCCTTTCATCCATCTTGCAAGAAAACAGGATTGCTTTGTGAGCCTTCAAAGATAATTCCTTTAATAAATCCTTATTTGTATGTTGAAAACTTCCAATGGTTAGGTTTTTGTAACAATCTCTACATCAGGGGTAAATGTTGCCTGCAGGCAGACCTCCAATTTTTGTCATCACTCTTAGTCTGAAACCTGGGCTCACCAACACCACAACAGATTAAACCCACCTTCTGTTCAGCCTCTTTTCACAAGATTTCTTTGTTACATTGTTTGCAAGGCAAATTTCATGACAGGCTGTTTGCTTTCCTGGTGATCAGCACTTAATGAGATAAAGCACAAACATAAGCAGTGTCTGTCCCAGTTCTGTGCCTGGAGACCTGCCCCTCTTAACCAGTGTGAAAAAAAGAGAGAGCAACTTGAGTTTCTAAATATATACTATTTGTCATCAAACCAATCAGAGCTCCATCCAATAAAAATACAAGTTGAGTGTAAGTTAAAATGTAAATTCACAGAGATAATACCACATACCCAAGCATGAAAGGTGGGTTTGAGGGTGAAGGGAAGTTGACCCAGGTGTAGAGTTTCAATGTAGAGCATTTTCTACAATCTATTTTCTCCAATAACTTTCACCACAATGATTATACAAAGTAGTAGAAACAAGAAGATAGCAACAAAACTGTCAGACGGCTCCCTTGGGAATAGCATCATTTCAGAGGGTTTCTTTTTTTAAAGGAAGCATTTGTGACATTGGTTTAAAGGGTTGTTCTGAGGCATTCTCTTTTAAACTCCTGCTTAAGGGAGTAACTAATAATGTGTGTTGGCTGCTAACAAAGTCTGAAACTCTCTCTCTCTCTCTCTCTCTCTCTCTCTCTCTCTCTCTC
>JAAGEH010000032.1:846274-975282 GCA_011751065.1 Lasiurus cinereus | reverse complement strand
GTTTAGCCATTAGAGAAAAAGAATGATAAGCAGTTTGGCTCTTGTAGAAAAGAGAGAAGCTGAAGAATGATCAATAAATGGACCCCCAGCTTTACCCTGAAGAATAAACTAAAGGAAGAGGGTCTAGACAGCTTTTGACTGTGGAGAGGAAGTTAGCCAGTGTTAGGATGGTCTGAGGAACAGGCTGAGAGTCTGTGACCCAGTAGGGCCCAGTGTCTTTTTTCCATAAAATGTCTTTATCATTTTTGAATTAATGATTTATTTTAGACTGATATTTCCTGAAAGTTAAAATTCCTAAGCAGAATAACTTTACATAAATAAACATTACTACTGGTCATGGAACTATATATCTAGTGGTACATTTTATTTTTTTTTCTACCCTATTAATGTATATAGTGCAAAATTAAACATTACTTTAAAGATCCTAGTTTTTAGAATAACTGCTTCTCTAATATATATATGTGTGTGTGTGTATGTGTGTGTGTGTGTGTTTGTGTGTGTGTGTGTGTAGATATTGACAGATATACGTAATAAGTACACTATTAGAAAAAGAGTAGGTCTCAAACCACTCCAGAAACACGGAGTCACTGCAGAAATTAGGGTTGCCGAGGAGACTTGAGAAGATGGCGGTGTAGGTAAACGCCTGAACTCACGTCTTTCACAATCACATCAAAAGTACAACTAAGCCAAGACCGGTCTGGCTCAGTGGATAGAGCATCAGCCTGCGGACTGAAAGGTCCCAAGTTCGATTCTGGTCAGGGGCAAGTACCTTGGTTGCGGGTACATCCCCTGTGTGGGGCGTCAGGAGGCAGCTGATCGATGTCTCTCTCTTATCAATGTTTCTAGCTCTCTGTCCATCTCCCTTCCTCTCTATAAAAAATCAATAAAAAAAAAAAAGTACAACTAAAACACAGAACAACCATCATCCAGAACCACTGGAAAGCTGGCTGGCTGAATGGAGGTCCTACAACTAGAGAGGTAAAGAAGAAAGCAGGGAACGGGCTGGGCTGGTCCCGCACCCATGTGTGCTGCTTTTTAATCGGGAGGGAGATCATTTCTGCAGAGGCTGCGGGGAGGAGCAAGGTCCCAGCCCCAACCCAGGCTCCTAGAGCTGGGAAGAGAAGTGCCCGTCACTTCCAGCTGTAAAACCAGCACGGGGGCTTCCGGCGCTGGGGAGTCAAAGGACTGGCAGGCCCTGCGGCCTGTGTGGTCACCGGACCCAACCCGGGCCTCTGTGGAAGCTGCGGTCTCTGGCTCTCACCTTGGACAGCGAACCCGCGCAGCTGCAGCGGGAGCGGGCGCTGGCAAGGGAAGACAGCGACTTGAAGGCCATGCAATGAGAATTTTACATGACCTTAATTCAGAAGCTCGGATTCTAAAGGCTTTTGCAGCTTGGATCAAACATTGGCTTTCTATGCTAATGTATGAAGAGGACAAAATTATCTAGAGCAGGTGAGCTTTAATGAACAAATGCATATTTTCTCTGAGTTTGAATAGGGTGTGTGGATTTTTTTAATTAAAAAAGGAGATATATGTACATACTATATGTAACACTTTAAACAATAAAAAAAAATTAAAAAATTAATATGAAGAAAGTAAGTCCAGTCCTCACAAATATTAATCAGTCAAATAAAAAAACCCTCATTCTCAAAAAGGTGCAAATGTAAAATTTAGGAAAGTCACTAGAACCATGAGAAGAATGTTTACCAGCAAATTCATTAATTATTTTGGATTTGGAACTTGGTTTTACTTTTGAATAGTGATAAGAATGATGCAGTACCAGAAAAGTTCTGGAAAATGCTGTCAATTGTGCTTTAAAATGAGAACCAGGTGTTTCTGTAGTTTCTTGTTTTCAAATAAACCTTCACAATTTTTTTTGGAAAAAAAACAAAAACAACAACTGTGGATTGGGGCTCAGTGATACAGAGGCTGCTGGAAACCCAGCTGTTCCTCTTAAAAGGCCGGCACCACAAATTTTACTTACAAGGTCCTGTTTTCTCTGAGCTCCAGCACCAGGGCCAAGCTCGAGGGAACACAGACACATATGAGGAGGAACTGGATTGTCTGGAATCAGGGCAGGAACTCAGCCCAGGTGGAGGTGCTAGCAGGGATCATTGTTCCTATGCTGGGACCTCCCTGGCCGCAGAGCTGACTGGCAGCCATTTCTATTTGCTCTGCCCTGGTAATTACCTAAGGTCTGCCTCATCCAATTTGCAACCCTACCCAAGCTGTGTGCTTTTGCATATGAATGGCCTGTCCTTGCTCAGGCTAGGATCTCTCAAGCAAGGTGCAGTAGGGTCACAGAGCCCCAAACATCTCAATAGAGGGCCCAAGACCCAGCACCAGCACCAGCCTAACTTGCTTTGTGGCTGGGCCTACTCTGGGCACTTCCAAACAAGATACAAAGAGGAGGAATCGGCAGATCCATTTGTAGCTCTGGGTCCTATAGGACACCTACTATAGAAGGCCACTCTACCAACTCAAGGAGATATAGCAGCTCTATTCAATACATACAAACAAACACAGGGAAGCAGTCAAAATGTGGAGACAAAGGAACAGATCACAAATGAAAAAAATAGAAGAAAGCCAACTACTGGCTATAGAGTTCAAAACCACAGTTAAAAGATTACTCAATAATCTTTTAGAAACCTCCAAAAAATGGAGAAGGACCAGTTGGAGATTAAGCATACACTGACTGAAAAAAATGATAATATACAGGGATTCAACAGTAGAGTGGAGGATTCTGAGAATCAAATCAATGATTTGAAATACTAGGAAACAAAAAACACCCAATTAGAAGAGACAAAGAAAAAAGAATCCAAAAATATGAAGATAGTGTAAGGAGCCTCTGGGACAACTTCAAGTATACCAACATCAGAATTATGGGGTGCCAGAAGAAGAGAGAGCAAGATATTGAAACCCTATTTGAATAAATAATGACAGAAAACTTGCCCTATCTGGTGAAAGAAATAGACTTACAAGTCCAGGAAGCACAGTGAGTCCCAAACAAAAGGAATCCAAAGAGGACCACACCAAGTCACATCATAATTAAAATGCCAAGGGCTAAAGACAAAGAGAGAATTTTAAAAGCAGCAAGAGAAAAGCAGTTAGTTACCTACAAGGGAGTGCCCATATGACTGTCAGCAGATTTCTCAACAGAAACTCTGCAGGCCAGAAGGAAGTGGCAAGAAATATTCAAAGTAATGAATAGCAATAATCTACAACCAAGATTACTCTACCCAGCAAGGCTACCATTCAGAATTGAAGGTCAGATAAAGAGCTTCACAGATAAGAAAAAGCTAAAGGAGTTCTTCACCACCAAGCCAGTATTATATGAAATGTTGACGGGTATTCTTTAAGAAGAGGAAGAAGGAGAAGAAGCAGAAGCATAAGGAGAAGGAGAAGGAGAAACAACAAATGGCAACAAATAATACCTATCAACAATTGAATCTAAAAATCAAAATAAATTTTAAAAAATCTAATAAGCAAAATAAAATGGTGAATAAAATAGAATCAGAGGCATGGAAATGGAAAAGACTGATGATTTCCAAAGGAAATGGGAATGGGGTGGACACAGGGGCGGGTCTCAGCCCATCCTCTGTACATCACCCTGGCCACTCCCACCATGGCCCCCAGACCCCTGTCTGCCAGCAGCCCAGCTCCCACCACCACTGTTCCCATACGCTGATGGCACCGGCCTCACTCACACCCGCTGACAGTGCAGAGCAATTGGGGCTGTGCTGTCAGCAGGTGTGAGCAGCAGCTGCTGCCCCGATCATCCCTCAGGAACAGGGGGAAATGGAGAAGCCCTCAGGGGAGATCAGGCCTAGCAGCTGCTACTCACACCTGCTAAAGGCACCGAGCAATTAGGGCCAGCACTGGGCGCTGGCAGCAGGTGTGAGTGGGGCTGTCACTGGCAATGGGTGTGAGAGGCGGCTGCCAGCCCCAATCACCCCTCAGAAGCAGGGGGAGGTGGAGAAGCCCGAGGCAGCAGGTGCAAGCACCGGGCAGGACCATGGCACATGGGAGCAAAGAATTTTCAGTAACCACCAGAGGCTCGCCCTGATGACAGTGATTGATGCCGCACCTTGGCCTGGTGCCCCCTGATCTGCTCCACCATCCTGCTGCTGCCAACACCCACCACGTTCCACACATGCCTTCTGGTGGTCAGCACACGTCATAGCAATCAGTTGTTCCATTGTTCCGTTGTTCTGTCTATTTGCATATTAGGGTTTTTTATATATATATAGATATGCATTACCTATGCACACAGATTATAGCGTGGCAAAAGCTGGGGTGGGGCAGGAACTAGGTGGAGGGGGACAATGGAGGGGGAAAGAGGGACATCTATAATAATCTCAACAATAAAGATTGCAAAAAAAGAAAGAAAGAAATTAGGGATGCTTTTTAAACCCAGAGTTCTCAAGTATTAAATGCTAATGGTGATGATATCAGCAAAATGGTGTCATACGCAGTTCCAGGCTCTTCCTCTCTTATAGAAACATGGAAAAACAAGCAAAAAGTGTCAGAACTAACACTAACAGTTGTCAGACTCTGGAGAGCAGCCAAAGGTTTACAACAATCAAGTGAATACTTAATCAAGAAAAAGACAGTTTGCCTGGCCAATGTGGCTTCATTGGTTGAGCATTGTCCTGTGCACCACAAGGTCACTGGTTCAATTCCTGATCAGGCACATGCCCAGGTTGCAGGTTCAATCCCTGGATGAGGTACCTATGGGAGGCAGCCAATCAATGTTTGGCTCTCACATCAGTGCTTCTCTCTCTCCCTTCGCCTCTCTCTTCCTCTCTGACATCAATTTAAAAATACATATTTTAAAAAAAAAACAGCTCAAGAATGGCAGGAAAGCTTTGTGGCACTTTTACTTGCTCTGCCTCACCTCCAACCCTGGAGTGGTGGCAGTGTTAGAGCAGCAGCAGCCCGTAATCCTAGTGTGGACTTTGATCCATGATTCTGGAGGAAGGATAGCAGACCTTATTTGAAAATTATCATGTATATCTATTCTAACCTATGTGGAGCTACCTGAAGGACTGCTTCAAGTGCTTGTCTCTGCACTAACTCAGAACTCAGGCCAAAAAAGCTGAATGCATTATTCAAAAGAGCTGCAAGGCAGACTAACAACCCACAGATGCCTGGGGTAAAAACATTAAGATCTAGATATACAATAGACCACCAGAGACATGGGAAGGAAAGCTGAGGGAGAGTCTTTGGAAAATTAGGACATTCAAAAGCATCCATGTATACAAGGAATATTGAGGGAAATTTAGAGAGCCACACATGTGGCCAGGGTACAGCACATGCTTAGAAAGACTGAAAAGGACCCTAAGTTTTCATATAAGGCTGATTCCTAGGCTCAAAGCAAACCTGGGTAAGTGTTGGAGTGCCCCAACACAGCCATCTGTAAAGACAGGGACAGGTGTCCAGTGGATTGTTTATTTGTTTGTTTTCTTTTCTATTTCTTGAAGGGAGGTGTTGTATTTTATTTTATCCCCTGTGCTTCAAAGAATTCTCTGAAGAAAAAGGGTTTTCAGGAACCACAAAGGACAAGATATACATTCTTTCCAAAATAGTTTGTAAAAGTCACTAAACAAGAGACTACTACAGCCTTTGATTAACACACACACACACACACACACACACACACACACACACACACCAAAACAAAACAGAAAAACAGCAAACCTAGAGAAGGGAAAGAATTCTGATTTCCAGAATTATCACATCATAATACTTACTCTTTTATTTTTTAGACTTAATTGTTTTTTTATTTAATAAATTTTTATTGTTCAGACTATTACAATTGTTCCTTTTTTTCCTACCATAGCTCCCCTTAACTCGGCTCCCACTGCTCCCTCTGCCCTTATCTCCCCCACCCATTGTCCTCATCCATAGGTGTATGATTTTTGTCCAGTCTCATCCTGTACCCCCTCCCCTCTTTCCTCCTGAAATTGTCAGTCCACTCCCTTTTTGTGCTCCTGATTCTATTATATTCACCAGTTTATTCTGTTCATGAGATTTTTTATTCAGTTGATTTTTAGATTCACTTGTTGATAGACATATATTTGTTGTTCATAATTTTTATCGTTACCTTTTTCTTCTTCTTCCTCTTTTGAAAGAGTACCTTTCAGCATTTCATATAATACTCCTTTATTTGATGTTGATGAACTACTTTAGTTTTTTCTTATCTGTGAAGCTCTTTATCTGCCCTTCAATTCTGAATGATAGCTTTGCTGGGTAGAGTAATCTTGGTTGTAGGTTCTTGCTATTCATCACTTTGAATATTTCTTGCCACTTCCATCTGGCCTGCATAGTTTTTGTTGAGAAATCAGCTGACAATCAGATGGGTGCTCCTTTGTAGGCAATTAATTGTTTTTCTCTTACTGCTTTTAATACTCTCTCTTTGTCTTTAGCCCTTGGCATTTTAATTATAATGTGTCTTGGTGTAGTCCTCATTGGATTCCTTTTGCTTGGGGTTCTGTGTGCTTCCTGGACTTGTAAGTCTATTTCTTTTACCAGATAGGGGAAGTTTTCAGTCATTATTTCTTCAAATAGGTTTTCAGTATCTTGCTCTCTCTCTTCTTCTGGCACCCCCATAATTCTGATGTTAGTACGCTTGGAGTTGTCACAGAGGCTCCTTACACAATCTTCCAATTTTTGGATTTCTTTTTCTTTTTGCTTTTCCAGTCGAGTGTTTTCTGCTTCTTTGTATCTCAAATCTTTGACTTAATTCTTGTGTTCCTCTAGTCTGCTATTATGTCTCTGTATATTTTTTATTTCAGTCAGTGTATGTTTAATTTCTAGTTGGCTCTTTTTCATCTCTAGTTGGTCCTTTTTCATCTCCTCTTGGGTCTCACTAAATTTATCCAACTTTTCTAGAAAATTTTTGAAAAACCTTGTAACTGTGGTTTTGAACTCTATATTCAGTCATTTGTTTTCCTCCATTTCTTTCATTTGTGATCTGTTTCTTTGTCTCCACATTTTCGCTGCTTCCCTGAGTTGGTAGAATAGCTTTGTATGCTAGCTGTCCTATATGGCATAGCTCCGCCTCCCCAGTTACCTGAAGTGGACTCTCTTAGTGCACTCCTTTGTGGACTGTGTGTACAGTCTTGTTGTAGTAAAATCTTGATTGCTGTTGCTATCATTGGGGGGAATTGACCTCCAAACCAATTGGTTGTGAGAATCAGCTGTGTCTACGCTAGGAGAACTTTTGTGCTGGAGTCAGCCTAATGATACAAGACTTGCACAATTGCAAAAGCCTCTGTGTTCAGCTTGAATGGGGTCGAATCTCAAGGCTGAGCAGACATGCTTGGCTTCCCATTAGCCCCACCCTATGCGTCCCCTGAGTCTCAGTGTTCCTTGATAATCGCTGCAACCTTCTCTGTGTGCACTCATGCTCGTGCACCTCCAGACTTCTGCCTTCCCGGCTCCCCTGAGTTTCTGTGTACTCCGGGGAACCATATGAGTCTAGGTCTCCAGGGTCTTACCTGAAACTGGGGTTCAGTGCAGTTGGAAGTGTATTTCAGCACAGTTGGGAGGTTCTGTCTGCCTCCCACTAGAGAAAGCTAGTGGCACAATCAGCAGTCAGCCCTCTGTGTGCTTGCTCACATTTGCGCACCTCCAGACCTCTGCCTTTCACAGCTCCCCTAAGTTTTCATGCACTCCTCCCTTTTCACAACAGTCCATACTCATGCCATATGGGGTTCAGTACAGTTGGGAGTTTCTTTCTCACTCCTGCTAAAGGAAGCCAGCCAGGCACTCTGCTGCCCGTCCTCTCTATGCACGTGTCTCCATACCTCAGCTTTTTGCAGCTCCTCTGAGTCTCCGTGAGCCCCTCTCTTTCCTTCTAGTTGTAGAATTTCCACTCAGCCAGCTTTCCTGTGGTCCTGGATGATGTTCGTTCTGTCTTTTAGCTGTACTTTGAAATTGTTGTGTGAGGTAGCAGTTTAGGTGTTCACCTAATCCGCCATCTTGGTTTCTCCTCTACCTCATAATATTTAAATGTCCAGTTTTCAATAAACATTACAAGGCATACAAAAGAACAGGAAATTATGGCCCACTCAAGTGCCCAAAACATTCCTTGAGGAAGCCTGGGTATTGGATTTCCTAGACAAAAGCTTTAAAACAACTATCTTAAATACACACAAATTACAAAAGGAAAACATCTCTGGGCCTAATTGATTATTTGTTTAAAAAAATAGATGTTTAGACTAGGTGAATGGTATCCAAACCTAGCAAAATCACCAGAGAAGCTATCAAGAATGAATTGCAGAGTCACTTTTAACCAAGTGAATCAAATATACGGAATTTTTCTTGTGACCATAAAAAATCTTTTAATTAGAGCATGTTAAAAGAAACAAACAAACACACACCTTATAAATACTGTTTGCCTTGCCTGGTATTCTAAAAAAAAACTTTTATTTTATTGATACTTAAAGATTTAGAGTTTTTTAGACTATTCATCATAACCATATATGAATTTGATATGTGTGTATATCCATGTGCATATTGGAAAAAATACTTTTAAATTTTATACAGACTTACCTTTTAAAAAATATTTTCTGTTTTTCTCCCTAAAGTAGCTTATAAGACTAAAATAAGATTGTAAAATATATATAATTCTTCTATACATAAGTAGTTCTTCCCCAGGCCATCATAGATTAAGAAGGAACATGATTTGTAAATATATTGTAAACAAAAACTAAACAAAATATAAGAAAATGTTTTCAAGCATAGAATAACACAGGACTGTGATTCCCCAGAAAATGGAAGCGAAGTAAATTCCTTAAGTCCAGACACAATTTTCTGGCTAAGGTATTAAGAAGTGGGAACACACGGTTCAGCAGTAAGTTGAGGAAATGGAGATCTGTGTTTGAAGAGGTTAAGGCAAACAGAATATGTGAACACTAAGTTTCGGATGAGGGAGTCAAGCAAAATTGACCACTAGAAATCTGCAGTGTAGTCACCATAAGTATGAACTGAGTAACAGACCACTCACATACAGAATGGAGCAAAGTAGGATTAAAAAGTATAAGCTGAATAGCTCCCAGAGATCACAGAAGTTAATCAGATATTGGCATTCCAAACTGCCAGTTTGGAATCCTTGAACTAATAGTTGAAAAGTTTCTAAATGTGACAAAAACCTTAATCCCACAGATTAAAGAAAACTAAACAATCCAGAACAGAAATGACACCTGCATACATCCACACCGAACACAACAAAAGTATATTAAAACTCAAACTGCTAAAATAACAATGACAAAATCTTTAAAGCCACAGTATAAAAAGATTAGTTATATATAAACAAAGGAACTAAAATGAGAATTAAAGCAAACTTTTCAGTAGGGACCATGCACATCTCTTAATGTTCTGGAAAATTCAGAGTCCTCTGACACTGAAAACACTCATCAAAATGAATGCCAAATTAAAATATTTTCACACAAATAAATCTGAGAGAATTTTCTGATAGTATTTTTTCTTTTCTAAACAATATAGTAAACACTTAAGTTCTGTCTTTAAAAAAATGCATAGACAACACAAGAAAAAATGTAGGACTTCATCAAAATCAAAAACTTTTGTGCATTGAAATACATTATTAAGGAAGTAAAAAGGCAACATACTACATGGTATAAAATATTTGTAAATCATATATCTGATTGGATTTATTGCCCAGAATATATGAAGAACTCTTACAACTCAACCACAACAAAAAATCTAAATTAAAAAATAGATAAAAATCAAAGCAACCATAATTCACTGATGACTTGCCTACAAGTAAGTTAGAGACAATTGTTGTTGATCTTTTAAAAAACACTGTTCAATAAACAATAAAAAGTGAAAAAGCAAAAAAAATTAATTCAAAAATTTTTAAATGGGCAAAGGACTTGAATAGATACTTTTCCAAAGATATGGCCAATAAGCACATGCAAAGAAGTTCAACATCATCAGTCATTAGAGAAATGCAAAGAATAACCATAATGAAATACCACTTCATATCTATTGATGACTATAATTTTTTTAAATGAAAAATAACAAGTTTTGGTGAGGAAATAGAAAACATTGAGCTCTTGTGCATTGCTGGTGAAAGTGTAAGGTGGTGCAGCTGCAATGCTAAATAACTTGACGGCTCCTCAGAAAGCTAAATATGCAATTACCATGTGACCTAGCAATTCCACTTTTAGAGATACACCCAAAAGAAATGAAAACAAGGATTCAAGCAAATACCTATACACCAATGCTTATTGCACATTATTCACAATAGCCAAAAGACGGAAACAACACAAGTTTTATGAGCAAATGAGTGAATAAACAAAATGTGACATATACATACAATGGAATATGATTCAGTTTTAAAAAGGAATAGAGTTCTGAAACATCCTATCTAATAAAAGAGTAATATGCAAATTGACCATCACTCCAACACACAAAATGGCTGCCCCCATGTGGTCAAAAGATGGCCACCACAAGATAGCCAGCAGGGGAGGGCAGTTGGGAGGGAACAGGCCTGCCAGGGAGGGCAGTTGGTGGCAATCAAGCTTTCAGGGGAAGGCAATTAGGGGTGACCAGGCTGGCAGAGGAGGGAAGTTGGGGGCAAACAGGCCCGTAGGGAAGGGCAGTTGGGGGAGACCAGGCCTGCAGGGGAGGACAGTTAGGGGTGACCAGGCTGGCAGAGGAGCAGTTAGGCATCAATCAGGCTGGCAGGGGAGTAGTTAGAGGGTGATTAGGCCTGCAGGAAGAAGCTGTTAGAGGGCAGTTAAGGATGACAAGACCAGCAGAGAAGCAGTTAGGAAGGCAAGCAGCCCTGGATGTGAGAGGAATGTCCCACTGCCTGTTTAGACCCAATTCTACCTAAATCAGGGGCCCCAGATTGGAGAGGGTGCAGGCTGGGCTGAGGGACACTTCTCACCCCCCAGTGCATGAATTTTGTGCACCAGGCCTCTGGTAAATAAATAATAACACAAGAATAAACTTTCACATACTCACAACTATAAACCTATATTTGCCCACCTCTCTACATCCAAAGGAAATCATTATATCAGATATCTGCACCTCAGTATTCACTGCAACATTATTTACAATAGCTAAGACATGGAAACAACCTACATATCAATCTTAATATATAAAAACCCTGGGTCCATCACATCCACAACAACCAAAGGCTCAACGAACCAGAAGTCAGTCCTCCAGTCAGCGCTGGGTTGCTATGGTGACCCAGCACTGAGTGCTACAGCTGCAGGTGTGGTGACCCATCACTGGCTGCTGATTCCAAATCAGGCCTGGAGTGAGGCCTAAAGAGAGAAGCAGAGTCTGATCCATAGCTTCTGTGGCAACTATTGATCAGCACTTATCTCTCTCTTTCTCTCTGGGCCTGGCCAGAAGCTGTACTTCATTTCTCTCCAGGCCTCCACCAGGGCTGCTGATCAGCCCCACCTTTATGATCAGGCCCCATTGATAGGCTCAGAGATGTTGACTGGCTTAGAAACCAACCAATCAGAACCAAATCTGGGTGAAGTGTGAGGAACCAATGGCTGCCTGGGAAGCAGAGCTTTTGATGCTGACTGGCATAGAAACCAACTAATCAGAACCAAATAGGCTGGCAGAGGAGGGCAGTTGGGGGCAAGATCAGGCCAGCAGGGGAGGGCCATTGGTAGTGAGATCAGGCCATTGAGGGAGGGCAGTTGGGGGCCATCAGGTCAGCAGGGGAGGGCAGTTGGGGGCAAGATCAGACCAGCAGGGGAGGGCAGTTGGGGCAAGATCAGGACGGCAGGGAAACAGTTAGGGGGTAATCAGGCTGGCAGGCAGAAGATGTTAGGGGCAATCAGGCAGGCAGGCAGGTAAGCAGTTAGGAGCCTGTAGTCCTGAATTGTGAGAGGAATGTCTGACTGCTGGTTTAGGTCCAATCCCTGTGTAATTGAGCCTAAACTGGCAGTCAGACACCCCCCGAGGGGTCCCAGATTGGAAAGGGTGCAGGCTGGAATGAGGGACCACCCCCCAGTACACAAATTTTGTGTACCAGGCCTCTAGTAAACAGATAAATGGATAAAGGAAATGTGGCATATATACAATGAAAATTTTTTCTGCCATACAAAAGAAGGAAATTCTGCCATTTGCAACAACAGTGATGAAATTAAGGGTATTATGCTAAGTGAAACAAGTCAGACAAAGAAAGATAAATATTGTATGTTGTCACTTTATATGGAAACTAAAAAAACAAACTCATAGAAACAGAAGTCAGATTTGAAGTTTCCAGAGGCAGGAGGTGAAGGGAGTTAAAAGGTACAAACTTCCAATTATAAGGTAAACTAGGGGCCCAGTGCACGAATTGGTGCACTTGAAAGAAACTGTGGGCTGTGAGACTGTGGTGGGCACAGTCTCATCCTCCATGCCTCCACCTGGCACTTCCTACCAGGGCCCCCAGTCTCCTGTCGGTCGGCAACCCCGCTCCCTTCACCACTGCTCTCACACTGATGGCACTGCTACTGCTTTTACCCATTGAGAGTGCAGAGAGATTCGGGCTGGCACTGTCAGCAGGTGTGAGCAGCAGCTCCAGCACCAGCAGCAGGTGCAAGCAGAGCCAGCACCACTAGAAGCTTGCCCCAATGACAGTGACCAGTGACCCGCCTTGGTCTGACACCTCCGCTAACCTGCTCCACCATCCCACTGTGGCTGATGCCCACCATGTTCCATGCTCTGCTGTCTGCTTCCAATGCCTGCCATGTTCTGCCCACGCCCCCTGGTGGTCAGCGCACATCATAGGAGCTAGTTGTTTGGTTGTTCAGTTGTTCTGCTGTTCGGTCTATTTACAGATTAAGGTTTTATATATATAGATTAGTACAGTGGTCAGCAAACAGCAGCTTGCAAGCCATATGCGGCTCTTTGGCCCCTTGAGTGTGGTTCTTCCATAAAATACCATGGCCTGAGTGAGTCTATTTTGAAGAAGTGGCATTAGAAGAAGTTTAAGTATAAAAAAATTGGCTCTCAAAAGAAATTTCAATCCTTGTACTGTTGATATTTGGCTCTGTTGACTGATGAGTTTGTCAACCATTGGATTAGTACAGTGTGTGACTATAGTTGACAATACTGTGTTATAGATTTGAAAGTTGCTGAAGAGAGTAAATCTTAAAAGTTCCCATCACAAGGAAAAAAAGATGTGTAACTGTGAAGTGATGAATAGTAATTAAATTTATTGTGGTCATCATTTTAGAATACATACAGATATCAATTCATTACATTGTACACCTTAAACTTATACAGTGCTATATGTCAATTATAGTTCAATAAAACTGGGGGAGGGGGAAGATACTTTCCAAATGTTATCTAGTTGACCCAGCCCTATTATTAAAGTTTCTTCTTTTTGGCCCAAAATATGTGTGTGGGGAAGGATCTAGAACAGGCAAATTTATAAACAGAAAATAGACTAGAGACTGCTAGGAGCTGGATGGAGGGGGAATGAAGAGTTATTGCTCGGTGGTTATAGAGTTTCTTTTTGCAGTAATTTTTTAAAATTTTGGGAATAGTGGTGATGTTTGCACAACATTGTTAATGTAATTAACGTCACTGAATTTTATGCTTAAAATGGCAGATTTATGTTTTATGTAAATATGTATGTATTCTACTATAATAAAAAAGAAAAGAAATGGCTATCATTCAGGATAGTGCTTTTCTATCTCTAGAGAAGGGAAGCAGATACAATTGGGGAGAGGTTCATAGGGGTTTATTGCTAATGTTCTGTTTATTAACTGTATGATGAATACATAAATATTTTAGTACATTTTATACTTTTAATTATATATTTATAATAAAATAATTTGTATTATATATTTAAAATAAAAGTGGAGTATTATAAAAGATGTACTGAAGCCCAAAGAAATAATCAGATAAGGATTTCCAAAGAAATGTAGACACGACACTCAACACTATACAATAAGTTCGAAGAGGTTAAAAATTACATATAGTTTAACAACTATTCTTTCCCCAATATCTGGCACACAGTAGGTGCCCAATATTTGCTGAAAATTTAAAAAGTTATGACTATCACTGTAAAAAAATTTAATTTCTAAGAAAATATGGACTCAGATAAATGTGATTCTCACTTTTCTAAAATTTCACAATAGCCTAGCTGGCATGGCTCAGTGATTGAGCGTTGACCTATGAACCAGGAGGTCATCGTTCAATTCTCAGTTAGGGCACATGCCAGAGTTGTAGGCTCAATCCCTTACAGGAGGCATGCAGGAGGCAACTGATTGATGATTCTTTCCTATCATTGGTGTTTCTATCTTTCCCTCTCCCTTTCCCTCTAAAATCAATAAAAATATATTTAAAATTTTTTACATTAGAATTCCTATCTGAAACAAGCTATTTTGGAGAATTTAATTTATGATATTTTATATAAAACTATGGTTTGATTACAGCTTTGAATAATAAACCTAAATCACAGAATAAAATATAAGATCATAGTTAAAGGCCTGAACTTTGGAGTCCCACAGGGATGATAACAGTACATACCTAATGAAGTTATTATGAGGATTAAAGGAGATAATATATATAAAGCCACCAGTCTTATGCTCAGTGAGTGGTTCTCTAAAAAGGTAAAAATAAATGAATACTACCAAAGGAATAATAAGTCTTACCATTCATTTTTCAACTCCTCCAAGTCTCCTTATATGACATTACATGAACAAGAGAATACATTTAAGAAATAGCTGGCTGGGATTATTGCTGCAATCTATAATGGTTGGACAGTTAATGAACACCACCTCTGGAAAGCCTTCCCTGACAACCCATCAGGGCTTCCTCCATATTTTGACTTGACCCTTAGTTCTGGCTTCAGTGAATAAGATTGTTTCATGACTTTGAGAATTCATCAAGCTCTGCTCTCAAGTTTTTTAAATTAAAATTAAGTTCCAGGTCCCAGACATTGGACCAGAGACCCGTTATAAAGGCCCAAAGTTGTCAATGCCCACAACTGCTTCCAAACAAACAAAGTTGTTGTTTTTTTTAACCTCTAGTTTTTTGTTGTTGTTGTTGTTGTTGTTGCTATTTTTTGTTTTGTTAATCCTCCTCGAGTGAGGATATATTTTTTTAATTTTTTAAACATATCTCCCCATTGCCCCCCCTCCCTCCCAGGCATACCCCAACCCCCCAGTGTCTATGTTCATTGGTTATGCTTATATGCATGCCTACAAGTCCTTTGATTGATCTCTTATCTACCTCACCTAACTTTAATCTTCCTGCTGTAATTTCACAGTCTGTTTGAAGCTTTACTATCTCTGTATCTATCCTTTTGTTCATCAGTTTATAATGTTCTTTATTATCCCCCAATGAGTGCGATCATGTGATGCTTCTCCTTCATTGACTGGCTTATTTCACTAAGCATAAGGCTCTCCAGTTCCAACCAGGTTGCTGCAAATGGTAAGAATTCCTTCTTTTTAATGGCAGCATAGAATTCCATTGTGTAGATGTACCACAGTTTTCTGATCCACTCATCTGCTGACGGGCACCTAGGCTGTTTCCAAATTGTAGCTATTGTAAATTGTGCTGCTATGAACATAGGGGTGCATAAATCCTTTCTGATTGGTGTTTGTAATTTCTTAGGATAAATTCCTAAGAGTGGGATTACAGGGTCAAATGGGAGATCCATTTTTAGTTTTTTGAGGAAACTCCATACTGTTCTCCACAGTGGCTGCACCAGTCTGCATTCCCACCAACAGTGCACAAGGGTTCCTTTTTCTCCACATCCTCGCCAACACTTGTCGTTTGTTGATTTGTTGATGATTGCCATTCTGACAGGTGTAAGATGGTATCGCATTGTCATTTTGATTTGCATCTCTCGGATGATTAATGACTTTGAACATGTTTTCATGTGTCTCTTGGCCTTCCTTCTGTCGTCTTTTGAAAAGGTTCTATTTAGGTCCGTTGCCCATTTTTTTTATTGGATCCTTCATCTTCCTTTTATTAAGTTGTATAAGTTGGCTATAGATTTTGGAGATTAAACCTTTATCAGTGATAACATTTGCAAATATGTTCTCCCATACAGTGATCTTTCTTGTTGTTTTGTTGATGGTTTCTTTTGCTGTGCAAAAGCTTTTTATTTTGATATAGTCCCATTTGTTTATTTTTTCTTTAGCTTCCATTGCCTTTGGAGCAGTATCAGTGAAGAAGTTCTTTCGGCATATATCTGAGATTGTGCTGCCTGTGGATTCCTCTAGTATTTTTATGGTTTCCCTTCTAATGTTTAAGTCCTGTATCCATTTTGAGTTTATTTTTGTATTTGGTGTAAGTTGGTGGTCCAGTTTCATTTTTTTGCATGTATCTGTCCAATTTTCCCAACACCATTTATTGAAGAGGCTATCTTGGCTCCATTGAATGTTCATGCCTCCTTTGTCAAATATTAATTGAGCATAGTGGTTTGGGTGGATATCTGGGTTCTCTATTCTATTCCATTGGTCTATATGTCTGTTCTTGTGCCAGTACCAGACTGTTTTGAGAACAGTTGCTTTGTAGTATAGCTTGAAGTCTAGTATTGAGATCCCACCTACTTTATTCTTCTTTCTCAGAATTGCTGTGGCTATTCGTGGTCTTTTTTGTTCCAGATGAATCTATGAAGAATTCTTTCTAGGTCTGTGAAATATGTCGTTGGTATTTTAATGGATAGTGCGTTGAATCTGTAGATTGCTTTGGGTAGTATGGACATTTTAATGATGTTGATTCTCCCAATCCATGATCATGGTATGCTCTTCCATCTGTTAACATCTTCCTCTATCTCTTTTTTCAGTGTCTCGCCTGAGGATATCTTTCCATTGATTATTAGGGAGAGTGGGAGAGAGAGGGAAAGTCAGAGAGAAACATCGATGTGAGAGATACACAATAATTGGTTGCCTCCTGCATAGGCCATGACCAGGGCCCCGGGCCAGGGTTGAGCCTACAACTGAGATATGGGCCTTTGATGGGACCCTTAGGTCCACAAGACCAACGCTCTATCCACTGAGCCAAACTGGCTAGGTCAAACAGAGTTTTAAAAAGAAAAAGAAAAAAAAAGAAATAATTTTAACTGGCAAAAACCTGTTATTGGCATATCAATGTAGCAAAACAACTGTGAGATATATATCATTCAGCTTGTTTAAATCCATAAAACTAGCTTATTTTATAGAGAAGAAAATTGAAATACTAAAAGAGGTCACTTGATGGGACATGCATAAGTATGGGGGGTGTGTCAAGTAATCAGATGTCTCATACCACAGCTTCTCCTGGTGCTTTCTAAATTGGCTGCTGAGAATTCCCTCAGTCTTTCCAACTAAATAAATGAGCGTCATAATGCATCAGGATCATGAGAAAAAGCACAATGCTATATTTGATGATAGACTCCTGAGAAGCAAAACAGGCTAGAAATATCATTAATAACATTGGGCTGAGAAAAGATATACAAACTACATAGTCCTAGTTAGAACATGGGAATGAAGTTTTGCCTCTCTCTCCCTGCTGTTTGGTGTCATATGGCCATAAGAAGGTTAATTGTTCTAATAGTGGTTACAACCCTCAGGGAAAACAGAATTGCTTGGTGGGCGTTTTGATAACCTTTGTATGAGAGAAAGGACTGCAGCCTCTTCTAAAGATGTTGCCAGTCATTCTGAGAGTGCGGCAGCTGGATGCAACGGTCTTCTCTGGACACACCAACTATCAAGATCATCTGAGGGTCATTTATGTTTACAGCTGAGCGCTTATGGAGTTGACAAATAGGCTGTGTGTGCACTGCTTGTGTGAATAAAGAGACAAGACAGTAAAGTCATAGGGCAGAGTGACCTTCCCGAAGGACCGATTAGGATGCAAGGCCATTATGAGCTCAATGATTCCCACACATACAATAAAATTCACTACTTCATTAACACACTGAGATTGCATTAAACCCTAACAGAGTCGTGAGGAAAGTAGATTTCCTTTTGCTTTCCTCTTGGAAATGTCATCTTTGCAAAATACTTGTTTCTGCCGGTTGTGACAGCAAGGCCAGCAGAAAACCTTGCAAATATTCATCTTACTCTTTTTGGAAATGGAAGCAGCTGCTATGTTAATGCAAAATAGGTGGATGCCCATCTGAAAAGAGCACTTGGAAAAGACAAATTTTTACTTTCTTTCCTGAAACTAAAATAATTATAGTTTAAGTCTGTATAGCATTTTACAATTGTCAAAGCATTTTCTTAAACATTATTTCATCTAATCTTCAAAGTAGATCTCTTTTGTGTAACCTGTGCCAAGTTAACTTAACTCTCACAAGGTTAATTACCTCATCTGCGAAAAAGGAACAATTTTGCCCAGCTAACATGGTTCAGCAGTTGAGCGTCTACTCAGGAACCAAGAGGTCACCAGTGCGATTCCCAGTCAGAGCACATGCCTGGGTTGTCAGCTTGATCCCCAGTGGAGGGGTGTGCAGAAGCAGTTGATCAATGATTTTCTCTCATCATTAATGTTTCTATCTCTTCGCCCTCTCCATTCCTCTCTGAAATCAATAAAAATATATTAAAATAAAAAATGTTTAAAAAGGGACAATACCATTTACTCTACAGAATCATGAGGATAAAAAAAAAGTGGATGAAGTGTAGTCCTATGCCAGGTGTGAAGGATCAATGGATGCTAGCTCTTGGCCCTATGCCACATGAGTCTTCAACATCAAGTTGCTCATCTCATAAGGAACAGATTTGGGTCCAGAGCCCAGGTCTCCTGACTGTCCCATTGTTCAAAGGACAGCAAGAGGAAAGGGAGAGTATTCTCATGCCTCTTTGGGTTGAAGTAGTCAAACAGTAATGAGCATCAACACAATTTAAAGGGAAAGAGACTCATTTCAGTTCATCTTTCTTATCCCAACATTCCCATAGCTTGTCTTTAAGATTCTTTTGTCCTGGTTTTGTGTCTGAAACATTATATAAAATGAAAAATAGTTCCTATTAAACCCTCTAGTAGAGAGAGATTATCTTTAAAGCATTCACATAAAGAAAAAGACTATGAGGAGAAACCAAGATGGTGGCATAGGTAAACACCTAAACTGCTGCCTCACACAACAATTTCAAAACTACAACTAAAAGACAAAATAGATATCATCCAGAACCATAGGAAGGCTGGTTGAGTATAAATTCTACAACTAGAAGGAAAGAGAAAAGCACACGGAGACTCAGAGGAGCTGTGGAAGATAGAGGTACTGAGGCGCATGTGTGGAGAGGACTGGCAACTGAGTACACAGCTGGCTTTCTCAACCGGGAAGGAGACAAAAGTTCCCAATGGCTCTGAACTCCAGTTCCAGGATAGACTCTGGGGACCCAGACTCATTCAGGGAGAAACTGAACTGTCTGGCAGCGAGCAAAATGCGAGGACAGCTTTTTCTCAGAGATGTTTGCAGTGCTTACCACAGGATGCTGAGACCCAGGAACCTCTTAGGTTAGGGCTGACGGGAATCCGTTGCTATTTGCTCTGCCCTGAGACTCTGCCCATCCCACCTGAGCACAGAGGCTTTTTCAAGTCTTGTCTCATAAGGGTGTCTCCAGTACAGAAGTTCTCCCAGCATAGAAACAGGTGATTATCACAGTCGATTGGCCTGGAGGTCAATTCCTCCCAGTGATACCAACACCAATCAAAGCTTAATTACAACAAGACTATGCACACAACCCACAAAGTGGCACACCAAGAGTGTCCTCAGGTAACTGGGGAGGCTGAGCCACTGGGCCCTATAGGACACCTAGTACACAAAGCCACTCTATCAACTCAGGGAAGAAGTCAAAATGCAGAGGAAAAGAAACAGTCCACAAATGAAAGAAATGGAGGAAAGCAAATGACTGGATATAGAGTTCAAAACCACAGTTATAAAGTTTTTCAAGAATTTTCTAGAAAAGACTGAAAAATTTAGTGAGACCCTCAAAGATATGAAAAAGATCCAACTAGAAACTAAGCATACACTGACTGAAATAAAAAATAATATACAGAGATACAACATCAGACTAGAGGACTATAAGAATCAAGTCAAAGATTTGAAATACAAAGAAGTAAAAAAATCCAACCAGAAAAGCAAAAAGAAAAAAGAATCCAAAAATTTGAAGATAGTGTAAGGAGCATCTGGGACAACTTCAAGCTTACCAACATCAGAATTATGGGGGTGCCAGAAGAAGAGAGAGAGCAAGATACTGAAAACCTATTTGAATAAATAATGACAGAAAATTTCCCCTACTTGGTGAAAGAAATAGACTTACAAGTCCAGGAAGTGCAAAGAACCCCAAACAAAGGGAATCCAAAGAGGACCACACCAAGACACATCATAATTAGAATGCCAAGAACAAAAGACAAAGAGAGAGTATTAAAAGCAGCAAGAGAAAAACAGTTACCTACAAGGGAGCACCCATACGATTGTCAGCTGATTTCTCAACAGAAGAAATACTCAACATGATGATTAACAAGAACCTACAACCAAGATTACTCTACCCAGCAAAGCTATCATTCATAATTGAAGATCAGATAAAGAGCTTCATAGATAAGAAAAAGCTAAAGGAGTTCATCAACACCAAACCAGTATTATATGAAATGCTGGAAGGTACTCTTTAATAAGAGGAGGAAGAAGAAAAAGTAAAGATAAAAAGTATGAAGAACAAATACATATCTATCAACAAGTGAATCTAAAAATCAAGTGAAGTCAAAACCAGTTTGGCTCAGTGGATAGAGTGTCGGCTTATGGACTGAAGGGTCCTGGGTTCAATGCTGATCAAGGGCATGTACATTGGTTGCGGGCACATCCCCAGTAGGGGGCATGCAGGAGGCGGCTGATCAATTTCTCTCTCTCATCGATGTTTCTAACTTTCTATCCCTCTCCCTTCCTCTCTGTGAAAAATCAATAAAATAAAAAAATAAAAATAAAAATCAAGTGAATAAAAAATCTGATGAACAGAATAAACTGGTGAATATAACAGAATCAGGGGCATAGAAAGAGAGTGGACTGACAATTCTCAGAGGGAAAGGGTTGTGAGGGTGTGGGGGTGTAGGAAGAGATTGGACAAAAATCATACACCTATGTATTAGGACAGTTTGGAGGGGGGCGGTAAGGGTAGAGAGTGGTGTGGGAACTAAGTGGAGGGGAGCTATGGAGGAAAAAAGAGGAACAATTGTAATAATCTGAACAATAAAGTTTTTTTTTTTACAAAGGGACTATGAAATAGCCAACTTCTTAACTGAAACTAGAACAAATCACAGTAAAACAAAAATTATTTTTATTGACAGGGTTTTATTCTTAATGCCAGCTAAAGAACTCTGTGCAAAGTGCAAAACCTTCATTTGTGGATACCTAATATTAAAATCAATAAAATTATCTATATCAAACAAGAGTAATTATATGTCTGCCTGACTAGCAGGGAGAGAAAACTTACATTTTGGATAAAAATCTTCCTAGTAAATTGGATTACACTTTCCCTTACCCATCACCATGTAGCAATTGCTTCTGGGTTTTATTTGGTTCAAAGCATCAAAATGTTATCCTATAATTTTTAGTATAAAAATGCCAGAGTTAAAGTTTGATTCCAATTCTAGATTTAAGGCTTATCCTTCTCATTTCACTGGGAACTTTCTTCCAAAGTTCTCACTTGATATTTTAAATGTGATAATATCCATCCTCTCAGTTATTAAAGGCAATTTTCCTTTTTTAATAGATATGAGTAAACTCCTATACTTTAGAGTTTAGAAAATGTTTTCACATATATTAGATAATTAGATAACACATCAAATTAGATAATTTGATCCTTACAATTTTATTTAAGTAAGCAGTGCAGGTATTATTTGTACAAAGAAGGAAGCTGAGATTCACAAAGGCTAAGGAACTTGCCTAGATTTCCGAGCCATATAGATCTAGAACTGATGCTACTAGATTATATCATGTCACTTCATAATAATAAAACTCTTTGGCAGAGTACTTTGAGGCAAGACAGCCTGTGCTATCTGGTCATGAAATTTAGTATCACACAAAAAAGTACTTGAGTATGCACCAAAATGCTTACGTGCTCCCTGTCCAGATAGCTCAGTTGGTTGGAACATCATCCCCATACACCTTAGGTGCAGGTTTGATCCCTAGTCAAAGCACATTCAATAATCAACCAATGAATGCATGAATAAGTGTAGCAACAAATTAATGTTTCTTTCTTCCTCCCTCTCCTCTCCTCTGCTCTTCTCCCTTTCTCTCTTTCCCTTCCTGAAATCATTTTTTATTTTATTTTAAACTAGACGCCCAGTGCATAAAATTTGTGCAATGGGGGCTGTTCCTCAGCCCAGCCTGCACCCTCTCCAGTCTGGGACCCTTCAGATTGGCAGTCGGACATCCCTCTCACAATCTGGGACTGCTGGCTCCTAACCACTCGCTTGACTGGCTGCCTGATTGCCTTAACCACTCTGCCTGCCAGCCTGATCACCCCCTAACTGCTCCCCTGCCAGCATGATTGACACCTAACTGCTCTTTTGCCAGCCCAATCACCTTCAACTGCCCTCCCCAGCCAGCCATCTTTGACAATGTGGGGGTGGCTATCTTGTGATATGATGGCATGAGGGTCAATTTGTATATTACCTCTTTATTATATAGGATGCTTATGTGTTACTTAGGTTATCAAAAGATGGCATTGACTATTATGTTGCATATTCATTTATGCAATTTGTATATTAAGTAGTGTGTGCTATGAATACTTTTGGGATTTTTCTTTAGTTATGGCTACAATTACATTTTTAATGAAAATAGCTTTTTCTGATTTTAAAAATGACATGTTCTTCCCCCAATCTAATAGTACAAAAAAATAACAAAGTATAATATACCTGAAGTCCCAGTTCCTAAAGTAAATCTCTGCTTCTTTTAAAATCTTTCAAGTCTACACACACACACACACTGTGGAGGGAGAGATTGAGATTTATATAAATGGCATTATTTAAAAAGCTACCTGGAAGTTTTTATTCAACAACAGCTTAGTTTTCTATGTCAACACATGAGAACTGCTTTGCCATTTTTAACTGTTGAGAGTATACAATATGTAGATGTACCTTTTTTTTTCATCTATCCCTTTCCTGATAATACTAGTATGTATACTAACAAGTGCTAAAAAAAATGTGGAGAGAAGGGAACACTAATTTACTGCTGGTGGGAATGCAGACTGGTGCAGCCAGTATGGGGTTCCCTCAAAAAACTAAAAATGTAACTGCTAGTTGACCCTGTGATCCCACTTTTGGGAATATACCCTAAAAAACCTGAAACATCAATCAGAAAGGTTAAAGGCACCCTTATGTTTATAGCAGCTAAGATTTGGAAACAGTCCAAATGCCCATCAGTAGATGAGTGGATAAAAAAGCGGTGGTACATTTATACAATGGGATACTATACAGCAGTAAAAATGAAGGATCTCTTACCCTTGGAAACAGCATGGAAGGACCGGGAGATTATTATGCTAAGTGAAATAAGCCAGTCAGAGAAAGACAAATATCACATGAACTCACTTATATGTGGAATTTAATGAACAAAATGAATTGACCAACAAAATAAGTCCCAAGGCATGGAGGCATGGAAAAGACTGACATATCTCAGAATAGGGATAGGGGAAGGCCAGAACATATATACTTACTAGTGGCCTGGTGCACGAATTCATGCACCAGTATGGTCCCTCGGCCTGGCCTGTGGGATAGGGCAGAAATAGGCTCTCTGACATCCCCAAAGGGTTCCAGATTGTGAGAGGATGCAGGCTGGGCTGAGGGACCCCACCAGTGCATGATTGGGGCCAGGGAGGGTTGCAGGAGGTTGGCCAGCCAGAGAGGTACTGCAGGAGGGTTCAATCCCAATCAGCCAGACCCCAGCAGCAAGCTCACCTACCAGTGGGAGCATCTTCCCCCTGGTGGTCAGTGCACATCATAGTGAGCAGTTGAGTGGCCTTAGCATATCATTAGCATATTATGCTTTGATTGGTTGAACAGCCAACCGGATGACCAGACACTTAGCATATTAGGCTTTTATTATATAGGCTATGCATAGCCCATAGAACACAAACAATAGATTGGTAAAGGTTGGGAGGGAGTAGGGAGGAGGAGTGTAGGGGCTGGGCAGAAGGAGGAGGAGGAATGATAGATATCTATAATACTATCAACAATAAAAAAAAACTTTAAATGAGGAAATCTGCCATTTACAACAACATGTATGAACCATGAGGGCATATGCTAAGTGAAATAAGTCAGAAAAAAAGACAAATGCTGTGTTATTTCACTTATATGTGAAGAGTTTAACCAATGAACTTGTATGCATATGTGCATGACCTGTTGGCAGAGACAATGGGGTGGTGAGAGTTTGGGGGTGGGAGGATGGGAGCAGGCTGGAAGAGGTTAATGGGGGGGAAAGAAGGACCTATGTAATACTTTCAACAATAAAGATTTTTTTAAATAAAATAAAAAAAAACTCATAAAAAGGGATCAGATTTGTGGTTACCAGACACAAAGGGTGGGAGAGGGAGATTTGGAGGAAGGTAGTCAAAAGGTATAAATTTCCAGTTAAAAGATAAATAAGTACTAGGACTATAATGTACAACATGACAACTACAGCTAACACTACTGTTTATGATATATGGAAAGTTGTTAAAAAGAGTTAATCCTAAGAGTTTTCATCATAAGGAAAATTTGTTTCTTTGCTTTCCTTTTTATTGGAGACTAGAGGCTTTTGCATGAAGAGATTCGTGCAATAGGCCTTCCTTCCCTTGGCTTCCAGCACCAGTTTTCCTCCGGCACCCAACACCCAGGCCTTTACTCCAGCAGGAGTCTGCCATCTTTGTCTTCACAGCAGACTCTGAAGTCTGCAGTCTTGTCTTCACAGGGCACTTAGCTCCTGTAGATCCCTTCACCCCCTGCCCTCCTTCTCATAGCAGGCATCCTGGAGCAGCTGGGCAGCCCCCATCTTTGGCCTTCTAATTTGCATACTCACTCTGATTGGTTGTGGCCATAGTGGAGATATGGTCAATTTACATGTTTGTCTATTATTAGGTAAGATGATAAATGCTAACTAAACTTATTGCAGTAGTTATTTTATAATACATATGTGTAAGTCAAACCATTATGCTATACACCTTAAACTTACACAGTAATGTGTGTCAATCATATCTCAATAAAATTGGGGGCAGGATTTATCTCTGTTAAAATTCTGGATTGTCCTCCTATCTGCCTTTAGCCCCAACCAAGATCTAAAGCTAAAAGAGCTGCAGTTATTTCCTATTTGCTGGTTGTGAGTTTTCCAACCACTACTCCAAATCAAGTTAGCTTTCTACTGCAGCAAAGCTACTGGTTTTCACAGCCAACACCACTGTGGGTACCCTATTTAGAGTACGCCAGATGCACAAGGCCACTCTGAGCATGAGAATCTTAGGGTGTCCAAGAACTTTACATAGGTGCAAGAGCAAAGCCACAGTAATCTGTATATTCACTGCACAAACGTGCCCTTCTAGAGCCCAAAAGACTGCAGTCACTCTTTTGGAAAGAAGCCTCTTTTGTCTAAGTAGTGTCAAGTTGTTACAGACCCTCCAGCAGCATGTGGCTACTTAGTGAGGCAGCTCAGGTGCAGCTGCTATGTAGAGCCCGAGGGCTGCTCCTATGTCAGACTAAGCTACTGTTTTGTGAGACTGCTGTAGGTACAGAGGCTGCTGCTATTGTGTGGGAAAGGTGTATTGTTACCTAGCTGGTGTGTGGCTACCTAATAGGACTTTGCTTTGAAGAACTGTTTTGTCTAATGGCTCCTTGTTAGCAATGGCTACATGGCCACTAGCCAATGAAGACTCTCTTATATACCCACAAGTTCTCATGGCTTCTCTGTCTTCTGATACCAGCCATCCCAGGAGGTCCAGTGCCTGGCAGAGGGATAACTCAGACCTGACAATTGGTGTGCTGGAGCAGGATAAAGGAACCGAGTTCCTAACAACCACCCTAATAGGACAACAGCTCCAACAAATTAGATTGTAGAAGGAGGAAGCCCTAGGCCAGAACACCCATTCTTCAGTTGAAGACTTCCATTGTTCAGCAATCCTTAATGAATATACAGTTTTCAATTTGCTGTTTGCTGGGCCCTATAGATTATCAGCACCCTGAAATAAGTGATTTTGAAAACTTTGTTCAGTTTCATAGCTGTGTTTGAGGAGGGGATGTCAACCTCTTCAGTTCCTTATAGCTGAAGTCTACCTTAATATAATTTTATGTCTGAACTTAACATAATTTTAAAAATACATTCTTATTGATTTTAGAGAGAGGAAGCAAGAGGGAGAGAGAGATAGAAACATCAATGGGAGAGAAACATTGATCAGCTGCCTCCTGCATGCCCCCTACTGGGGATCGAGCATGCAACCCAGGCATGTTCCCTGATTGGGATTTGCACCAGTGAACTCTTGGTTCATGGGTCAGTGCTCAATCTCTGAGCCAAATTTGCTGTGCTAACATAATTTTATAACTGTCTGAACTTTTCTGTCTTTGTTAGGAATACTTTAATGGTGTTAATCCAATCCTATCTTCTTTCTTTGATTCATCTACTGTAGCTATAAACACTGGCTCTATTCTACTTTGTCATTTTTCATAATATGACTTCCTTACCACTAAGGGGTGTGCAACTATGTTCAACTGTTATTTATTTAAAATAAAGTCCTACTGCAGGAGCCCAATACACAGAAGGGCTGTGGTGGTGTGCTGAGCTGGACAGGCACTATGATAAAGAGGAGCCGTTTGTGATGACAACATTTGCAGTGTTTGTTAGCTGGTAACAGGCAAAGAAACACTCTCCTGCCATGTTTGTTTTGAGCTAAACATTGAGAGAGTACCAGTCTAATCTCTTGCACACCATATCATTAAGGGGCCATAAATACTGCTTTGAAAAATACCATTTGATTGCAAGCCAGAATTGTCCTTGATCTAAGCTTTCAAAAAGTACTTATTGTGAAATTGTTAAAACCATTCTGAGTAGGAAGATAAACTGGATTGTATACTATACAGAAAATAAGGATGTGGATTCAGATTCTAAATGCTCTGAAACTCCCAGCATCACCTGTTTCATTTCAGGCATAAGCCAGATAGAAAGTTACTCCACAGCTTGATTCCCAAGTACCAAAGTATTAAGCAAAGTGGATGGATGGGAAGTGCAGAGCCTCTCAGGCTGCACACAAATATCAGAGCAGAGGAAAATAAGAGTCTGTGCTGCTATGTTACAAGATTCAGGTGCACCTTCATGCCACTAAAGTGTATTGTGGCCTCACAGTCATGACCAGGCACAGAGAAAAGAAGAAACAATCCCTAACCCACAGACCCAGCATCTACATTATGGCAGAGAGTAAAGCAACTGATTGCAAAGTTCTGATCACAAAAACAAGTAAGTTCTTGAAGAATTAGTTAACACACCAAGTGCAAGAAAAAGATTCTTGCCCTAGCTGGTTTTGCTCAGTGGATAGAGTGTCAGCCTGTGGACTGAAGGATCCTGGGTTTGATTCCAGTCAAGGGCACACGCCCAGGTTGTGGGCTGAATTCCCAGTAGGAGGTATGCAAGAGGCAGCCAATCAATGACTCTTTCTCATCATTGATGTTTCTATCTTTCTCTCCCTCTCCCTTCCTCTCTGAAATCAATAAAAAATATTTTAAAAAAGAAAAAGGAAAAGATTCTTTGGCCTCAGAGTTCCTTGTCCATCCTATTGCCATCAAACAGCTTTGCAAGAACTGTTTCAAGTTACCATGTCTGCTAGTGGGGTGAACAGGAATGAAGTCATGCAACCCATAAACAACGGAACTAAACGTAAACTTCTTATGCCCTATCATTTACTGGTCTGCCAAGCAAACAAACGTTGCACAAGTTGAAGAAAGTTATGGTCCACTTTTTTATGATCATTAAATTTGCAAAGCTTCGAAGCAGTGTTTAACATCTTTGTCAAATAAAGCAGATCATTGCACTCTAGTCTTCTTGGATTAATCATCTGGGGAATCCTTTTTTCTCATAATTACCAAATTTTCTAACTTTTACCACATATGACTACTTAAATATCCTGTTACAGTATAATTTCATTAAACATAGTTAATTCATATGAAAAAGCTGCTGCAAACAGCTTGGGTGGGGCTGCAAATTAGATGGGGCAGGATCTCCGGGAAACACCAGGGTAGAGCAAACATGGTGCTCCAGGTTTATGAGGATTTAGATATGGTTTCCTGTCAGCCCTGGATAGGGGAAGTCTCAAATAGGAACAATGACCACTGCGAGCACCTCTATCTGGTAGGAGGCCACGCCCTCGTTCCTGCCCCCTGAGGTCCAACAATCCAGTTCCTCCCCTGTATGTGTCTGGGTCCCCTAACACCTCCTGGCACCTCCACCCCACTATTAGTCTCAACATGCTTTCTTCTTTTTGTAAAATTTATTTTATTGATTTTTTTTTTTTTTTTTTTTTTTTACAGAGAGGAAGGAAGAGGGAGAGAAAGTCAGACACATGGATGAGAAACATCGATCAGCCGCCTCCTGCACACCTCCTAGAGGGGATGTGCCCACAACCAAGGTACAAGCGCTTGACTGGAATTGAACCTGGGACCTTTCAGTCCATGGGCCGACGTTCTAACCACTGAACTAAACCAGTTAGGGCAACATGCTTTCTTCTTTACTTCTCTAGTTGTAGGATGTCCATTCCGCCAGCTTTCAGGCAGTTCTGAATGGTGATTGTTCTGTACTTTAGTTGTAATTCTGGTGTGGTTGTTGGAGGATAGAAGTACCATATTTACCTATGCCTCAATTTTGACCGGAAATCTGTCCATTTTTAAACTAGGTTATTTCTTTTCTTTTCTTTCCTTTTTAAAAAAATGTTTTTATTGATTTTAGAAAGAGAAGAAGGGAGAGAGAGATAGAAACATTGATGAGAGAGAAAGATCAATCAGCTGCCTTCTACACTTTCCCTAATGGGGATTGAACCCACAACCCAGCCATGTGCCTTACCAGGAATCAAATCAGCGACTTCTTGGTGCCTGGCATGATGCTCAACCACTGAGTCACCCCAGCTGGGTTAAACTGGGTTATTTCTTTTTTTGCTATTAAGTGTATGAGTTCCTTACATGTTTTGGATAGTAATGTGGTTTACTTATTAGAAATGTGGTTTGCAAACCAAGAGCAGTTAATTTTAGAATATGTTGTAGAATGAAAACAAAAGACAAATAATAAGAGATTAAAGAAGGAAATGCTATATGTACACAATGGAATATTATTCAGCCATAAAAAATAATGAAAACTTGGCATTTGTGACATTATACTAAGTAAAATAAATTAGAGAAAGATAAATATCATATGACTTTACTTATATGCATAATCTAAAAGTAATAACAACAACAACAACAAAGAGCAGATTGGTGATAGCCAGAGGAAGGAAGGTAAGGGATGACAGAATGGGTGAATGGAGTCAGAAAGTACAAATTTCCAGTTGTAAAATAAGTAATTCAGTCCTGGCTGCTATGGTTGAGCATTGACCCTATGAACCAGAAGGTCAAGGTTCAATTTCTGGTCAGGACACATATTCAGGATGCAGGCTTAATCCTTAGTAGGGGATGTGCAGGAGTCAGCTGATGGATGACTCTCTGTCATCACTGATGTTTCTATCTCTCTTCCTTTCTCTCTCTGAAATCAATAAAAACATATAGAAAAATAAGTAATTCATGGGGATGTCATGTATAGAATGGTGACCTTAGTTAATAGTACTGTATTTTACATATTTAAAAGTTGTTAAAAGAGTAGTTCTTAAAAGTTCTCAGCACACAAAAAATATTTGTAACTATGTATGGGGTCAGATGTTAACTAGTCTTACTATGGTTACCATTTCACAATACATACAAATAGTGAATCATTATGCTGTTGTGGGGTTGGGAACAAGTCTCCCCAGAATGTGCCATGATTTCAAACTGAAAACAATTAAAGCCTAACAACTTCAGAAAGAGGGTTTGTGGATGTGCTATTGTTGTTTTACTTCCTACCTCCCCCCACTTACCAGCCTAAAGAGATTCAGAAGAAAAAAACCTGCTCCAGGAAGGGAACTTTAACATACTCACCTTAGCACATATGAATTAAGAGTGAGATAGGAAGGATTAAAACAAAATTCTGTTTGCTATATTCCCCTTTATGTCTCATTGTTTTTGGGTGGCCTTGCAAAAATTATTTACCAAATATTTGCTCTGTTTTTTTTTTGTATGTGTGGAAGAGCATTTCTTTTTCTTTATTTTTTAAAAAATATTTCTACTGATTTTGAGAGAGAGAAGGGAAGAAACAATGTGAGAAACATTGATCTGTTGCCTCCTGCACGCCCTCTACTGGGGATCAAGCCAACAGGTTGATTTTGAGAGGATGTTTATTAAAGCTGGGGACCCTGAAACACACCAAGGACTAACAGGAGAAGCAACAGGGGAGCCGAGGCGGTGCTCTGCTTTGGCTCCCTAAAAACGTTATATGACAGAAGTGAGCCAAGGAGGGGCTCTTTCAGCTCACTGAAAAGTCAGAGAAAAGGGGGCCTTGAAGACAGATCATGTTGAGCTGCTGCTGCCTGCCACTCCCCTTGTTGTAAGTCTCACTAAGTTTAAGAGGAAGTAAAACGTTCATTCTCCAGAAGGGGCATGGGCAAGCTCTGGAGTGAATCCTCACTGGGTCTTTGTTTTGCGGGTTTTTAATCTCTCTTCGGGGGGAGAATCTTAGGTGAGGTTTCATGATAATATTATAATATTCATCAACTTTCCAGATGTGTTTTTACTAGTAATACGCTGATGAATCAAAATAAGCATATAAGGGAGTTTGGGATTATCCTTTGCTCTGCTTTACTGTTTTACCTTTATGATGGGTCTGCCTGACTTTAATCAGTTTTTTTGTTATTTGTTACCCTGACTTCACCCATCCTTGAGTTTAGCTAGCACAGTGGTCGGCAAACTGTGGCTTTCGAGTCACATGCAGCTCTTTGGCCTCATGAGTTTTTAGCAAAGGCCAGCTTGGGCATACCTTAATTAAGTTAATAACAATGTACCTACCTATATAGTTTAAGTTTTAAAAATTTGGCTCTCTAAAGAAATTTCAATCACTGTACTATTGATATTTGGCTCTGTTGACTAATGAGTTTTCGGACCACTGGGCTAGCACAAATGGCATGAATTGGGTCTCTGTCCTTTATTTCCCCAACCAAGATGATTTAAGCTCTGTATTTTGTGTAGGGAGGGGAGGTATAAATAATTTTCTCTTAAGTAAGAACCAAGGATGGTCAGGGAAGATAAGGTCTTATGATTCACTAGCTGGTTGCAAGTTGTTCAAATTGTTTGGCCTTGGGGTCAGGCTCGAAGGGGTCAATGTGTGTGGGGGAGAGGCATCTGTATTGCTTTCAACAATAAAGATAATTGATGTCATCATTGTAAAATAAGTAATTATTTTAATTGCTTGGTTTTGTTTAATTTTCTTGTCTTAGTTTCCCCATTCTACTTGCCCAAGAATTCTCCTAGCTTCTTCTTATCCTGCCTCATTATTAACTTGGTAATAAATATTAGAAAATCTTGTTTATCTGTTTTGGTTTAATACAAACAAGGATTAGTGTTTGAAGGGAGGGGATCTTAAAGCTGTAGAACTGGATGGTACCTTAGTCTGTCTCTCTGGTGATGATCGGAGTGGTGTGCTTTAAAATGGAGGAAGGACTATAAGCCAGGGAATGTGGAAGTTGGAAACAGTCCAAGCAAATGGAGTCTTCCCTCAACCTCCAGGAGGAACCAGCCCTGCTAACATCTTTACTTCAGCCAAGGGAAACTGAATGTGGGCTTCTGACCTCCAAATAAATTTGTGGCAAATAAAAAGATTGTCTAGCCAATCCCTTATCCTACATAATAAAGAGGTAATATGCAAATTCACCCTCACATAACAAGATGGCCACCCCCATGTCTCACAAGATGGCCACCCCCAGAGGATGGCTGCCTCCACGTCATCATAAGATGGCTCCTCCCATGTTGTCACAAGAGGGCCACCACAAAATGGCCACCCCACGTCATCACAAGATGGCCACCCTCACGTCATCACAAGATGGCTGCCCCATATCATTACAAGATGGCCACTACAAGATGGCCACCATCAGGTTGTCACAAAATGGCTGTCCCCATGTCATTGTCACAAAAAGGCTGGCAGGGGAGGGCAGTGGGGAGTGATCGGGCCAACAGGGGAGGATAGTTGGGGCAATCAGGCTGGCAGCGGAATAGTTAGGAGGCTATCAGGCTGGCAGGCAGAGTGGTTAGGGGCAATCAGGCAGCCAGGCAGGCAAGTGATTAGGAGCCAGCAGTTCTGAATTTTGAGAGGGATGTCTGACTACCAGTTTAGGTTCGATCTCTGCGGGCCTAAACGGGGAGTCAACATCCCCCAAGGAGTCCCAGATTGGAGAGGGTGCAGGCTAGGCTGAGGGACACTCTCCAACTGCATGAATTCTGTGCACCATGCCTCTAGTTTTATAGATAAAGAAACTGAGACACCAAGAAATTAAACTAAGTTTTCAAGTTCATGAAAACAAAAAAATTGGAAAAACAAGAATTCTGCCTAATGATCTTAGCATTATTCCTGAAGATGGAATTTAGTGTTTGTCCTTTTGGCCCCCAAAATGCCAAAACCACTATTTTCACTCTTATAAACAAAACTGCAGTGAATATTCTTCTACAGGTCTCTTTGTGTAAAGTTTTCTTTGGGGTATAGTTCTAGAAATAAAATTTTAAATTGTTCCTCTTTTTTCCTGCAATTGCTCCCTTCCACCTGGTTCCCACCCAACCCTCTGCCCTTACCTCCCCCTCATTGTCCTCATCCATAGGTGTACGATTTTTGTCCAGTCTCTCCCCTCAACACTTTCCCTCTGAGAATTGTCAGTCCACTCTCTTTCTATGCCCCTGATTCTATTATATTCACCAGTTTATTCTGTTCATCAGATTTTTTATTCACTTGATTTTTAGATCCACTTGTTGATAGATATGTATTTGTTGTTCATAATTTTTATCTTTACCTTTTTCTTCTTCTTCCTCTTCTTAAAGAGTACCTTCCAGCATTTCATATAATACTGGTTTGGTGTTGATGAACTCCTTTAGCTTTTTCTTATCTGTGAAGCTCTTTATCTGACCTTCAATTCTGAATGATAGCTTTGCTGGGTAGAGTAATCTTGGTTGTAGGTTCTTGCTATTCATCACTTTGAATAGTTCTTGCCTCTCCAGTCTAGCCTGCATAGTATCTGTTGAAAAATCCACTGACAATTTGTATGGGTGTTTCCTTAGAGGTAACTGTTTTTCTCTTGCTGCTTTTAATATTCTCTCTTTGTCTTTTGCTCTTGGTATTTTAATTATGATGTGTCTTGGTGTGGTCCTCTTTAGATTCCTTTTGTTTGGAGTTTTGTGTGCTTCCTGGACTTGTCCGTCTATTTCTTTCACCAGGTGAGGGAAGTTTTCTGTCATTATTTCTTCAAGTAGGTTTTCAATGTCTTGCTCTCTCTCTTCTTCTGGCACCCCCATAATTCTGATGTTGGTACACTTGAAGTTTTCTCTACCTTCAAATTTTTGGATTCTTTTTTCTTTTGCTTTTTCAGTTGAGTGTTTTCTGCTTCTTTGTATTTCAAATCTTTGACTTGATTCTTGCGTTCCTCTAGTCTGCTGTTGGATTTTCTGTATAATTTTTTTTTATTTCAGTCAGTGTATGTTTAATTTCTAGGTGGTCCATATTCATATCCTCAATGGTCTCACTAAATTTATCCATCTTTTTCTAGAAAATTCTTGAGAAACCTTATAATCATGGTTTTGAACTCTATATCCAGTAATTTGTTTTCCTCCATTTCTTTCATTTGTGATCTGTTCCTTTGTCTCTACATTTTCACTGTTTCCCTGAGTTGGTAGAGTAGCTTTGTGTGCTAGGTATTCTATATGGCACAGTAGCTCCGACTCCACAGTTACCTGAGATGGACACTCTTGGTGCACTACTTTGTGGATTGTGGGCACAGCCTTGTTGTAGTTAAGTTTTAATTGTTGTTGCTATCACTGGGGGTAATTAATCTCCAGGCCAATTGGATATGAGAATCAGCTGTGTCTACAATGGGAGAACTTCTGTGCTGGAGACAGCTTTATGAGACAAGACTTGCAAAATTGCAAAAGCCTCTGTATTCACTTGAATGGGGCAGAATCTCAAGGCTGAGCAGACAGCCTTGGCTTCCCATCAGCCTTGCCCTATGAGGCCCCTGGGTCTCAGTGTCCCTCGATAATTGCTGTAGTCCTGTCTGTGCACACTCATGCACTCGCCTCCAGACCTCTGCTTTTCGCAGCTCCCTGAGTTTCCTTGCACTCCAGGGACTGGTATGAGTCTGGGTCCCCAAGGTCTCTCCCGAAACTGGAGTTCAGTGCAATTGGAACTGGACTTCAGTGCAGTCAGGAGGTTCCATCTTTCTCCCGCTAGAGAAAGCCAGCGGTTCACTCAGATGTCAGTGAATACATTCACATGCGTGCCTCCAGACCTCTGCCTTTCACAGCTCCTCTGAGTTTTCATGAACTCCTCCATTTTCGCGACAGTCCAGACTCCCCCCATATGAGTCTCACCCAGAACTGGAGTTCAGTGCAGTCGAAACTGGGGTTCAGTGCAGTCAGGAGTTTCCGTCTCCCTCCCACTAGAGGAAGCCAGCCAGCACTCCACCGCCCATCCTCACTATGTGCGTGTCTCCATACCTCAGCTTTTTGCAGCTCCTCTGAGTCTCCATGAGCCCTTCTCTTTGCTTCTAGTTGTAGAATTTCCACTCAGCCAGCTTTCCTGTGATTCTGGATTATGTCCATTTTGTCTTTTAGCTGTAGTTTTGAAATTGTTGTGTGAGGCAGCAGTTTAGGTGTTCACCTATGCCATCATCTTGGCTTCTCTCTAGAAATAGAGTTGCTATAAATATTGACAAATTAAAACTGAGTTGCTAGCCCTGGCCCGTGTTGCTAAGTAGTTAAAGCATCAGTTCATGCACTGAAAGTTCCCAGGTTTAATTCCTGGTGAAGGGCACAGACTTGGGTTGAGGGTCAGTTGCTGGACCCAGTTGGGGTATGTAAGAGAGACCACTAATTGATGTGTCTCTCTCACATCAATCTCTCTCCCTCTCTCTCTCTCTATCTATCTCTATCTCTATCTCTATCTCTTCCCTTCATTCCACTCTCTCTAAAAAGCAATGGAAAAAATATCCTCAGGTGAGGATTAACAAAACAACAACAATAACAAAAGTGAGTTACTGAATATTGAAAAATTGCTCTCTAAAGCGATTGATTTTTACTCCCACCAGACTTTGAGTACCCAATTTGGTCTAGACAAACATTTTAATTTTGGTCAGCCTGAATAATATAGATGAGGTCTTGTTTTGTGTTAAATTTCCTGGATTAGTTGTATTGAGTACCTATCTAGTCATATGTTTATGACCCATATTAGATTTTCTCTTCTGTCAATTGTCAGTTTTTAGTCTTTACCAATTTCTCCTAACAGTTGATCAATAATAGTTTTTATATAGTCTACATATGTTAATCATTGCTGCTTTTGTGCATTGTAAATATATTTTCCCAGTGAGCCCTTGTTTTATTCATTTCCAGCAACCTGAAGAGTGCATAAAATATAGAAAAATGTGCCAAAAGTTTTTAAAGATAAAGTGAGAAAAAGGAGAAAGGCAATTTTATATCTTGTTCTGATTAAGGTATAGGCATTTTAAGATTATTCCACCCCAGATTTGATAGGACTAATCATCAAATCATTTTAGTTCAAAATATCTGATTAATGGATTAATTAAAAATTTTACAATCATAATGTTAAGGCATTCTGTATTGTTGATGGTGATAATTATGATGGTGGTAGCTTTTTATTTTAAATATTGTTTTTTCAGTCTATCTGAGCAATTGTTTTTAAACCAAAAGTGATTTTAAAAATTTTTGTCTACTTTTTAAGAAAAATTAGCAAGTAACTATAATTGTAAAAGGCTCATAAGTAGGTTAGTAAATGTTGGCTTATATCTCTTAAGATTGTTTCACCACTGTTTTTTCTTTATCCCAACCTTGCCTATAAGACACAATTACATAAAAGAAACATACAGTCTCCATTTGCTTTCCTCAGGCATAGGAATTATACTGGGCTATTCCCATACAGTCAGTATTCACCTAGCCCTTCTCTATAGATGCCAATTAGAAGATTAGCATCTCTCCTCTCTCCCTCTTTGCTATTAAATAGTCACACAAAAGCTGAGCTGACAAATTACTCTCTCCATGGTGCTCAACAAAGACAGACAATAGATCATCATCATTTACTATACTCAAATCCTATTAATCACAGATTAATGAGAACATGTCTAGAGGGGAAGAAATTATCAGAATGTGGGCCTATTGGCTTGTTACTCATGTAACATCTGCTCTGGTTTTACCTTTAGTGTCATGTCATCTTTTATCACCTTGAAATAATGTTTGCTTCAGAAACATAATTAAGATAATGGAGCCAATTCAGAGCCCTTCCCTTAATAATTAAAGAACTGGGGTTATATTTCTTAGTCCAATGGCTTTTAAAAACCTAATTTCTCTCTGTTCTTGATTACTTCCTTTTTCTTTTGCTCATAATGATCTATCAAATCTCGAGGGGAGTCCCCTTTCTGTAAACTATGTGACTTAATTAGGACAAAATCAAAATTTGCATTCTTTTTACTATTGAGATAATAGTCACATAACAAAAAATTTACCATTGCAACCACATTAAAGCATACAATTCAGAGGAGTCCCTTTTTACAATTTGAAATATTCTAAATTCAAATTAAGACTTAGATAACTCTATAAAGCTTGTGATGAGCATCAAGTATTGTATTTGCTTTTCTTAACCTTTACCTACAGTGTGCTGTTTTATTTTTAACAGCCAATTACTTTCATTTTTTGAATGTATGGTTTCACCAATGTTTTAGTTTTTTATTTTTCAGCCAATTTTATGCTTTATTTAAAACATAAATGTTGACATTTGGGTTCAAATATTTCATACTCTTGGAGATCTCCTATTGTCCTCTTGTTTCAACAAGGGGTAGAAATGGGGGAACAAGTACTAAATTTAAAAAGGAAAGCAGTGGTATTTGTAATCAGCTGATAAAGAAGGGAGAAGAAACACAATTTATGATTATAAAATTGAAAAAAGTAATCGCCCATGTTATTAAAATCTAGAATATTTACTTGCCACTCTTGGAAGGACTGGTGATTAGCGTGAAGGGCCGGGAAAACTGTGATCTAAGGTTTTATGATTAAGCTGTGATTCAGCACCACAGGGATAAAAACAGCTCCTCGGCCAAGAGTTGGCAAGCACCCATTGAAGGAGGGAGGAGGGAGAGGATTGCAAAGAGCTTCTTAATTAAATTTTAATTATTGCTAATTAGAACTACTGTTTTTTTATATCCCCACCTGGAAGACAAGAGCTGATCTTGCCTTTTTATTATTCTGCTAATTAGTTTCCCAAGGAGAGTTTGAAAGGGCAGACTCTTCTTTGACAGTATCCAAGTTGTTAGCTGAACCCAGCTTTGCAGGAAGATCCCATCCTAAAGTTTGAGCTTCAGTATTTCCAGGTAGCTCTTTTCTAAATCTAAGCTTTTCTTCCAGACATATCAAGAAATGAACTGTCCCTCTTCACTATGTGAAGAAATAAATCCATATATTAATTTCCCTGTCTACCTCAAAAAAAGTTTGCTTAATAACCAATGGACACAAGACACTGGGGGGTTAGGGCATGCATGGGTATGGGGTGGGGGCAATGGGAAGATATGCACACATGTAATACATTAATAAAAAAAATTTAAGTTTGCTTAATTATTAAAATGGATAACCCTCTACATACTATTAATGTACTCATGTAAACTGTATTGTTTTTATGAATTGCTAAATGTTAGAGATGACCTCTACCAGACTTAAAGGAATAATAGCATGTACACAAAAAATGACTGCTAGTTTTCTCCAGCAGCGAACTTAGTGCTTTGCAAACAACAAAGACACGGAGGACCCGCCCTGAGGAGCTCCAACGTACTATTCATGCCATTTAAGATGAGCTGCTCCAGGTAAACCACCCGAGGTTGCAAAGCAGAACCCCTAATTGAAAGCTTGAGGACATAATCCAAGAAGGTTCCCAAATCTCTGCAAAATATGATTCTTGTCCCAAGATAATCAAGTTAAGAGTTCTAAGTTGGTGGACCTCCCTGTGTTAATTATAATAAAATTCATAAACTGAAATTACATTTCTGGAATCCATGGCATTTGGCCAAGCATACACACACATGCCTCAACAGCCTTTCTTACAGTTGGAATCACATTAACACATGTTTGTTTCCTCTCCTTTTACAGACACAAGAGCCCTGTGATATGTTAATTTACACCAAATTCCAATCCTTTCCCTTGCCTTTATCTTCCCAACTCAGTGAGAGGATATGTCAACACCTTTCATGTTGAGAAGGAGAAGAATGCTTAAACAAGATTTTGTTTTTTTACTCACTTTAATTAAAATTACCAACATGAGAAAACCAAGAGTAAATAAATGAAATCTGCCTTTCAGTGCCCTCCACCATCTGCCCTGTCAATATCCACTCTGATGTGAATTATTCTAAAAAGTCATCTGAGTCTTTCTTACCCTGATTAGTCAATTAGCCACATATCACACTGGTTTAAAATGTGTTTTTTCAGATCAATGAGTTACCCTCAATCTTAGAGTAGTTGACATACCAATGAGTAAAGACTTCTGAAACTTCCCATTAATACACAAAGATTTCTGTTGCTTCTTTATTTAGCTTATTCAATAATTGAAAGCTTGCTGATATTTATTTAACTTTTCAAAATCATAAACATTACATAATTATTTCATTTTTCTTTATTGTATACTTTTAAATTAGATATGGAACCTGTTCACTAACCTCATGATTAACCTCATTTTTATAGGTGAAAAAAAGTCCACTAGTTTATCCAATTCGAGTTATGCTTCTTTTGCAACTTGCTTATTATGCTGACACTGCTTGTTCTACAATAACCTATATTGATCAACAAGAACTGGCTTTTGCTTTGATTCTTATTTTATTGGTCAATTCATTTTGTTCATTAGATTCCACAAATAAGTGAAATCAGGTGATATTTGTCTCTTTTTTTTAAATGTATTTTATTGATTTTTTTTTTTACAGAGTGGAAGGAAGGGGGATAGAGAGTTAGAAACATCGATGAGAGAAACATCAATCAGCTGCCTCCTGCACCCTCCCTACAGGGGATGTGCCTGCAACCAGGGAACATACCCTTGACTGGACTCGAACCTGGGACCCTTAAGTCTGCAGGCCGACATGCTATCCACTGAGCCAAACTGGTCAGGGCCGTGATATTTATCTTCCTCATATTGGCTTGTTTCAGTTAGCATAATAGTTTCCAGGTCCATCCATGCTGTTCAAAAGGGTAAACGATCCCTCTTTTTTACAGCTGCATAGTATTCCATTGTGTAAATGTCCCACAGTTGTTGTTTTTTTTATCCATTCATCTACTGATGCACAAGGCTGTTTCCAAATCTTAGCTATTGTAAATAACTCTGCTTTGAACATAGGGGTGCATACATTCTTTCTGATTGAAGGTATGAAATGGACTGACATGCCTTCTTGTTGGGGGAACAAGAAGAGATAACCCAAAGAACTTATATACTTATAAGCGTAGCCCAGGGACACGGGCAATGGGATGTTAAAGACCTGGTAGGGGAGGTGGATAAAGGCTAGGAGAACAAAAGTTAAATGGGGGTAAATAAAAGACACCTATAATACTACCAACAATAAAAAATATACATGGGGTCAAAGGAGGGGAAGTGGACAGCTTTAATATTTTCAATATATACAGCATTCTCCTTTATTTATTTATTTTTTAATATATTTTTATTGATTTCAGAGAGAAAGGGAGAGGGAGAGATAGAAACATCAATGTTGAGAGATAATCATTGATAGGCTGCCTTCTGCATGCCCCACACTGAGTATCAAGCCTGCAATCCAGGCATGTGCCCTTAACTGGCATCAAACCTGGGACTCTTCAGTCCGCAGGCTGACACTCTATCCACTGGGCCAAACTAGCTAGGGCTACAGAATTCTCTTTAAAAAAAAGAAAGAAAGAAAGAAAGAAAGAAAGAAAGAAAGAAAGAAAGAAAGAAAGAAAGAAAGAAAAGAATTGGCTTTTTTTTTTAAGAGATTCTTGAATTATTCCAAACCTCTACCAGTGACCATTGGGAAAAGCCTTTAGATTAGGTGCTTTTAAAGAAAATGGGGGTGAGGTAAGGAATGAAGTGGGAAATAACAAAATGAAACAGGAGAGTAACCTTGCATAGAATCATAACTGTGTGCCAAGAACTGAGGAGTCTGATTAATTGAATTCTATGCATCTGAACCACAACTCCCCCCACCCACAAACCCCATCAAACCGAACCAAAACAGAAAGAAATTCTGTGACCCAGTTGCAATCAAGGATGTCTTGGCACATACAGTTCTATGAGGCTGAAACTAAGTTCATGACTTCTCAAAAGTTAGAATTGTCAATGTTCCCCAATCAGAAGACACATGGTGGCTGAATGGATAAGAAAACGAGACCCAGCCATTCCATTTCTAAGCATTTATCCAAAGAAACCTAAAACACTAATTTGAAAAGACACTCATTCATATGTTCATTGTAGCATTATTTATGGTAGCCAAGCTACAGAAGCAACATAAATGTTTATCAATAATAAATACATAAAGGAAAGTGGTGCATATATACAATGGAATATGACTCAGCCCTAAAAAAGAATGAAATCTTGCCATCTGCATCAACATGGATGGACCACGTACAACAACATGGATGGTATTATGCTGAGTGAAGTCAGACAGAGAAAGACAAATGCCATGAAATTTCACTTATATGTGGAATCTAAAAAACAAAATAAATGAACAAACAAAACAGAAACAAACTCATAGATACAGAAAACATTTGATGGTTACCAGATGGGAGGATGGTTGAGGGGGATGAGTGAAAAGGTAAAAGGATTAAGAAGTACAAATTGGCAGTTATAAAATAGTTCAGCATAGGACCCAGCAGGTGTGGCTCAGTGGTTGAGCATCAATCTATGAACTAGGAGGTCATGGTTCGATTTCTAGTTAGGGCACATGCCCAGCTTGTGGGCTCCATCCCCAGTAGGGCCGAGGGGAGGGAGGTGTGTGTAGGAGGCAACCTATCAGTGATTCTCCCTCATCATTGATGTCCCTATCTCTCTCCCTCTCCTTTCCTCTCTAAAATCAATAAAAAATATTTTAAATAAATAAATAAAGTACAGCATAGGAATATAGTCAACTAGAGGCCCATGCACAAAATTTGTGCACAGGGCAGTCCCATCAGCCCAGCCTGCACCCTCTTCAATCCGGGATCACTGGCTCCTAACTGCTCACTTGCCTAATAACCCCCAACTGTACCCCATGCCAGTCTGGTCACCCCCAACTAACCTCCTGCACTGGCCTGGTCTCCCCTAACTGCCCCCTGCCAGCCTGGTTGCCCACGCAGCCTGCTGCTCAGTTGTTTGGTTGTCCCTCACTAACCCCTCTGCTGGCCTGGTCACCCCATGTAATCTGTTCAGTTGTCCATTCGGTTACTATGGTCTCTTAGGCTTTTGTATATATAGATAATATTGTAATAATATATATGGTGTCACATGGGTACTAGATTTATTAGGGTGACCACTTCAGAAGAAATATAAATTACTATAGTATTGTACACCTTAAACTAATATAATATCGTATGTTAACTGTAAAATGTAAATAAGTAAATAATTTTTTAAATTTATAATTCTCTAGTCATTTATGTTAAATTTTGGCAGATTTTGTGAGTTATCTGGTATAAGTTATCATATATAACAAATAGTGCACACCTAAATTAAAGTCAATATAGTGAGTATAATAAAAAATTCAAGTAGCAAGAAATATCACTTTACTTATATAAAAATATAATTTCTGACTCCAGGTCCTCTAATCTCTTGGACTACTGGAAAAATTAAGATTATTTATTTTTAAAGTATTTCCCTCACCTCTTTTGAGTTATGTCAAGATTTTGATCTTCTGCATTTGGGGATGGGGCAAACTGAGGTAGAACTGATTCTAGCAGTCACCTCTGTACACAGGTTACCATTGAGTTTCCCATGATCTGTGTAAATGTGTATTAGTGGGTCTCTTTTGCTTCATATTTGGGACTTAAAATGTTCTTCCAGCTGACTAACTCTCATAAATCTAGGGTCCTGGAGAAGCCCCACTTTTCCTCACTTCTCCAAGACTTTCTATACCTACCTGGAAATTTCCTCTCTTTTCCCTTTTTTATAAACTCTAAATTTTTCCAAGAGCTTAAGCTTTTGTAAACAAAAGTCAAAAAAGGCTTGCATAATACCCCCACTTTCTGCCCTATAGAGACCTGAACAGGCTATTTAATAAAATGAAAGAAGTAAAAAAAGAAAATGCATGGATATAAAAATAGTTAATATCATAAAATATTGTCCATACCTCATACCACATACTAGAAATATTCCATATAGATTACAGATCTAAGTGAAGAAAGAAAGACAGAAAGAAAGAAAGAAAGAAAGAAAGAAAGAAAGAAAGAAAGAAAAAAGGAAAGAGCTAGCCATAAAAGTATGAAAAGATAGGAGAATTTCTTTGTAACTTTGGCATAGGGTAATGTCTGTCTAATTCAAAAGACAGACATCATTAAAGAAAATATGGATATTTTCATACAAATATTTTTAAATTCAGGATGACAAAAATAAAACAATATATGATATTAAAAAACAAATTACAAATTGGAAGAAAATGTTTATAATTTTTGCCACAAACAAAAGATAAATGTTTATCTAGAAGGAGATCCATAAACAAAATAAGGAAAAAGACCATTAATTTAATTCAATAGTAAAATGAATTAAAAATAGAAGCAATTGACAGAAAAAGAAATAAAAATATTTTGAATACAGAAAAAGATACCCAACTCACTTATAGTAAGATAAATGCAAATTAAAATTACACTGAAATATCACTTCTCAGCTATTAAATTGGCAAAACCCCAGAAGTTTAAGAATGCACACTGTGACACCCTGGAGAGAATCCAAGATGGCGCCATAGGTAAACACCTACACTGCTGCCTCGCACAACAATTTCAAAACTACAACTAAAAGACAGAACGGACATCATCCAGAACCACAGGAAAGTTGGCTGAGTGGAAGTTCTACAACTAGAGGGAAAGAGAGGGGCTCACAGAGACCCAGAGGAGCTGCAAAAAGCTGAGGTACAGAGATGTGCGCGCTGAGAGAGCGGGTGCAGGAGGACCTGGCTGGCTTTCTCTGGCGGGAGGGAAATGGAGACTCCCAATGGCATTGAACCCCCTATCTTATGACACTAAACCCCAGATCCAGCCGAAACTCATACAGGGGGAGTTTGGACCGTGAAAAGGGAGAGGTGCACAGAAATTTAGGGGAGTCGCAAAAGATCAGAGGTCTGGTCGCGCACACAATGCTGCGTGCGGAGGACTGACTGCTGATTGTGCCGCTGGCGTTTGAGAGTGGGCGGGAGACAGACCCTCCCAACTGTGCCACTTCTGACTCCACTAAGCCCCCATTTCGGGCGAAACCCTGGAGTCCTAGACTCGTGTGGTCCTGGTGCGCAGGGGAGCCGGAAAGGCAGCAGTCTAGAAGCACTGCGGGTGTGCGCGCACAAGGACCGCTCCAGCGATTACCCAGTCACGTGAGACTCAGGGGCCATTGAGGGCAGGGCTGACTGGAAGGCAAGGTGGTCCCTTAAGCCCTGAGACTCCACCCATCCCAAGCTCAAGAGAGGCTTCTTCGGTTTTGCAAGTCTGGTATCATAAAGCTGAATTCAACACAGAAGTTTCCCCGGCATAGTGAAAATGCCGAGACAAGGGCAGGGATCACAAACAAAAGAAATGGAGGAAATAAAACGACTGGATATAGAGTTCAAAACCATGCTTATAAGGTTTTTCAAGAATATGCTAGAAAAGTTGGATAAACTTAGCGAGAGCCAAGAGCAGATGAAAAAGGACCAACTAGAGATGCAAAAGAGCCAACTAGAGATGGAAAAGATACAACTAAAGGTGAAAAAGGACCAACTAGAAATTAAACATACACTGACTGAAATAAAAAATATTATACAGAATCCTAACAGCAGACTAGAGAAAGGCAAGAATCAAGTCAAAAGCTTGAAATATAAAGAAGCAGAAAACACTCAACTGGAAAAGCAAGAAGAGAAAAGAATCCAAAAATGTGAAGATAATGTAAGGAGACTCTGGGACAGCTTCAAGTGTACCAACATCAGAATTGTGGGAGTGCCAGAAGAGAGAGAGCAAGATACTGAAAACCTATTTAAAGAAATAATGACTGAAAACTTCCCACATCTGGTGAAAGAAATAGACTTACAAGTCCAGGAAGCACACAGAACCCCATATAAAAGAAATCCAAAGAGGACCACACCAAGACACATCATAATTAAAATACCAAGAGCAAAAGACAAAGAGAGAATATTAAAAGCAGCAAGAGAAAAACAGTTCATTACCTACAAGGGAGCACCCATACGACTGTCAGCTGATTTCTCAACAGAAATGATGCAGGCCAGACGGGAGTGGCAAGAAATATTCAACGTGATGAATAGCAAGAACCTACAACCAAGAATAATCTATCCAGCAAAGCTATCATTCAGAATTGAAGGGCAGATAAAGAGCTTCACAGAGAAGAAAAAGCTAAAGGAGTTCATCAACTCCAAACCAGTCTTATATGAAATGCTGAAAGGTACTCTTTTAGAAGAGGAAGAAGAAAAAGGTAAAAGCCAAAAAATTATGAATAAATACCTATCAACAAGTGAATCTAAAAATTAAGTGAATTAAAAATTTGATCAACAGAATAAACTGGTGAATATACTAGAATCAGGAGCATAGAAAGGGAGTAGACTGATAATTCTTAGGGGGAAAGGGGTGAGGGGTGTACAGGGAGAGACTGGACAAAAATCATACACCTATGGATGAGATCAATGGGAGGGAGGGAAGAGTGGGAGCTGGGTGGAGGGGTGCTATGGAGGGGAAAAAAGAGAAACAAATGTAATAATCTGAATAATAAAGATTTAATTTAAAAAAATAAATTAAAAATAAAATAAAAAATAAAAAGAATGCACACTGTTGGCAAAGCTATAGGGAAATAGGCCTCTCATACATTGCTGGTAGAAGTGTAAATTAATACAACACCTATGGAGGGCTATTTGTAATATCTATCCAAAGTACAAATGTCTATGTTCCCGAACTTAGCAAGTCCACTGCAGGGAATTTATCCTTTAGATATCCTTGAATACATTATCCACTGAGACATTGTAATAGCAAAGTATTGGAAAACAATGTAAGTGTTTTTTAATAGGGAATTTGCTAACTAAATTATGGTACATCTATACACTGAAATATTTAGATATATTGTATATGAAAACAATGAGAATGCTGTATCTACCTAATAAAAGAGTAATATCCTAATTGGCTGTACCTTCACAACACCCACCAGCCAATCAGGCATGAGTATGCAAATTAATCCAACAAAAATTGGTTAGTTAATTTGCATATGCAGGCATCAAGCGGCCCGGGGCAGCATGGGAAGGTGGAAAGGCAGCTCCAGCCAGAGTGAAGGTGGTGCCAGTAGCCAGGGAAAGGGAGGCCCATTTATGCACAAATCTTCATGCATTGGGCCTCTAGTATATTGATAAGGAGAAAACCTCCAGGATACTTAAAGATATTTTTCAAAGTGTAGAATAGTCCTATATATTGTGTAAAAAAGGAGAGAACATATATTCATAACTGCTTATATATATAAAAATTCTGTAAAGATTCAGAGGAAACTAACAATAGTGATTGTGGTGGAGAGGTAGAAATCAGGTAGATGGGGCCAGAGATGAGAGGTGTGCTCATATCGCCATAATGTGACTCTTACTATACACCTTTAAACCTTCAAATACATACACATATGTTCTCTGTGATCCTTTCTACTACTTAACTATGAGTTATAAATTATAATAAATTCTGGACATTTTATTCATTTATTTATAAAATTAGAATGACTTTAAAATTTTAAATCTAAAATAATGGTTCATCTTTCAAATTTTCAGGTTTCTAGACTTAAATAATTTTATTCTTATTTTTGAAATCTAAAATCCTGTTTCCCCCTTTTCTCCTTTGTTCAAAATGACATATATGCCCAATTTTGCTTTACTGTCTTTGGAATTTTCATGTCTATGTGAATCCCCCATGTGCATGTAATTAAAATTTTATTTTCTCCTATTAATCTGTCTTTGATAATTTGAACATTAGCCCAGCCAGAAGAATAGAAGGTGGTGGGGCGAAGGGACCGGGGGTGAGAGAAGACATACAGTTTCATTTTTGTTAGCCCCACATATGAAACTGGACCACTATCTTAACATCATACACAAAAAATTAACTCATATTGAATTAAAGACTTAAATGTAAGATTTGAAATCATAAAAACTAGAAGAAAATCAATAATAAATGTCTTGACATCAATTTTAGCAATGATTTTTTTATTTTGACACCAAAAGCAAAGGCAAGAAAAGCAAAAATAGGGTAAAATACATGGTGACTGAAAATGACTTGACTTTGGGAGGTGGGCACACAGTGCAATATGAAGATCATGTATCATGATATGTACACTTGAAACCTACATAATCTTATTAACCAATATCACTCCGATGAATTTAATAATTTTAAAAAGGCAGCCCTGGATGAGTGGCTCAGTTAATTAGAGATTCATATTATTCACCAAAAGTATTTTGGGTTCAGTTCTTGTCAGGGCACGTGCCTGGGTTGTGGGTTTGATCCCCATTTGAAGTGAGTACAGGAGGCAACTGATTGATATTTTTGTCTCACAATGATATTTCTCTTTGCCTTTCTCTCTGTCTTTCTCTTCCTTTCTCTCTCTAAAAATCAATAAAAACATATCCTTGGGTGAGATTTTCTTTTTTAAAGGTAAAGAAAAAATAAATAAGTGGTATTACATCAAACTAAAAAGCTTCTGCACAGCAAAGGGAACCATCAACATAATGAAAAGACAACCTGCCCACTGGGAGAAAATATTTGCAGATCACATATCTAATAAGAGATTAATATCCAAATTATGTAAGGATCTCATACAACTCAATAAAAAACTAACAATCCAATTAAAAATGGGCAGAGGTGGATATAGAAACATGGAAGCATGGAACAGAGTGCAGAATCTCTGAAGGAAGGTGGGGAACGGTGGGTGGGTGGGAAGTAATCAACCAAGAACCTTGTATGCATATATGCATGGCCCATGGACACAGACAATGGGTGGTGAGGGCCTGGGGCAGAAAGCAGGATGGGGGGGAGCGTCAATGGGAGGAAAGAGGGACATATGCAATACTTTCAACAATAAAGAATTATTTTTAAAATTATATAAAAAAATAAAAATAAAAAATGGGCAGAAGATCAGAATAGACATTTTTCCAAAAGAGACATATAGATGGCCAACAGGTACATGAAAAGATATTCCAGGAAATCCAAGATGGCGTCATAGGTAAACACCTATACTGCTGCCTCGCACAACAATTTCAAAACTACAACTAAAAGACAGAACGGACATCATCCAGAACCACACGAAAGCTGGCTGAGTGGAAGTTCTACAACTAGAGGGAAAGAGAGGGGCTCACGGAGACCCAGAGGAGCTGCAAAAAGCTGAGGTACGGAGACGCGCGCTGAGAGAGCGGGTGCAGGAGTACCTGGCTGGCTTTCTCTGGCGGGAGGGAAACGGAGACTCCCAATGGCATTGAACCCCTTATCTTACGACACTAAACCCCAGATCCAGCCGAGACTCATACGGGGGGAGTTTGGACTGTGAAAAGGGAGAAGTGCACGGAAATTTAGGGGAGTTGCAAAGGATCGGAGGTCTGGTTGCGCATGGCACCATGCGGAGGACGGATTGCTGATTGTGCCGCTGGCTTTCGCGAGTGGGCGGGAGACAGACCCTCCGAACTGTGCCACTTCTGAGTCCACTGAGCCCGTGTTTTGGGCGAAACCCTGGGGACCTAGACTCGTGTGGTCCTGGTTCGCAGGGGAGCCGGAAAGGCAGCGGTTAGAGGCACTGCGGGTGTGCGCGCGCACAAGGACCACTCCAGCCATTACCCAGTCACGGGAGACTCAGGGGCAGTGGAGGGCGGGGCCGACTGGAAGGCAAGGCGGTCCCTTAAGCCCTGAAACTCCACCCCTCCCAAGCTCAACCGAGGCTTCTGCGGCTGATTCCAGCACAGAAGTTTCCCCGGCACAGTGAAAATGCCGAGACAAGGGAAGGGATTACAAGCAAAAGAAATGGAGGAAAACAAACGACTGGATATAGAGTTCAAAACCACGCTTATAAGGTTTTGCAAGAATATGCTAGAAAAGATGGATAAATTTAGTGAGACCCAAGAGGAGATGATAAATACACTGACTGAAATAAAAACTATTATACAGAGTACTAACAGCAGACTAGAGAAAGGCAAGGATCAAGTCAAAAATTTGAAATATAAAGAAGCAGAAAACATTCAACTGGAAAAGCAAGAAGAGAAAAGAATCCAAAAATGTGAAGATAATGTAAGGAGCCTCTGGGACAGCTTCAAGCGTACCAACATCAGAATTGTGGGGGTGCCAGAAGAAGAGAGAGAGCAAGATACTGAAAACCTGTTTAAAGAAATAATGACTGAAAACTTCCCACATCTGGTAAAAGAAATAGACTTACAAGTCGAAGAAGCACACAGAACCCCAAAGAAAAGGAACCCAAAGAGGACTACACCAAGACACATCATAATTAAAATGCCAAGAGCAAAAGAGAAAGAGAAAATATTAAAAGCAGCAAGAGAAAAACAGTTTATTACCTACAAGGGAGCACCCATACGAATGTCAGCTGATTTCTCAACAGAAACGATGCAGGCCAGACGGGAGTGGCAAGAAATATTCAACGTGATGAATAGCAAGAACCTACAACCAAGAATAATCTATCCAGCAAAGCTATCATTCAGAATTGAAGGGCAGATAAAGACCTTCACAGAGAAGAAAAAGCTAAAGGAGTTCATCAACTCCAAACCAGTCTTATATGAAATGCTGAAAGGTACCCTTTTAGAAGAGGAAGAAGAAAAAGGTAAAAGCCAAAAAATTATGAACAACAAACACACATCTGTCAACAAGTGAATCTAAAAATTAAGTGAATTAAAAATCTGATCAACAGAATAAACTGGTGAATATAATAGAATCAGGAGCACAGAAAGGGAGTAGACTGATAATTCTCAGGAGGACAAAAATCATAAAGCATCAAACAGACTGTGAAATTATAGCAGAAAGATTAAAGTTAGGTGAAGTAAATTAGTGATCAATCAAAGGACTTGTATGCATGCTTATAAACATAACCAATGATCACAGACACTGGGGAGTCGGGGTACGCCTGGGAGGGAGGGGGGCAATGGGGAGATATGTATAAAAAATTAATAAAAATTAATTTAAAAAAAGAAAAAACTCAAAAAAAAAGAAAGTGAAATTATAAAAAAAAAAAAGATATTCCACATGACTAATCATCAAGGAAATGCAAACAAAACCACTATGCAGCATCACCTCACACCTGTTAGAATGGCTATTATCAAAAAGACAAGAGATAATAGAAGAGGATATAGAGAAAAAGAAATCCTATGCACTGTTGGTAAGAGTGCCACTATGGAAAAAAGTATGGAAGTCCCTCAAGAAATTAAAAATAGAACTACCATATGATCCAGCAATCCCACTTCTGGATATTTATTCAAAAGAAACAAAAACACTAACTTGAAAAGAAAACTGCATTCCCATGTTCACCGCAGCATTATTTACAACTAGAGGCCTAGTGAACAAAATGCATGCAGAGGACAGGGAGCGGGGAGTCCCCTCAGCCAGGCCTGCATCCTCTCGAAATCCAGGATCCCTCAGGGGATGTTGGACCTAAACCAACAGTCGGATATTCCTCTCACAATCCAGGACACTGCATGCACCAGTGACCATATTTTTCATACAGGTGAAAGGCACATTGCTGTTGTATAAACAGCTATATCTTTTTGCCCTCATTATAAAAAGTAGTACATAAAATTATCCTTCTGATGCAATAGTACCATTTTCCCCATCTTATGGGTAGAAAAACTGAAGCAGAGAGAAGTTAAGTAATTGGCTTTGTCACACAGTTATAAGTGTCAGAATCAGGGCTGACCACAAAATGTGCAAGCCAGAGTCCATGCATGTCATTGCTGCATCATCCTGTTTTCTCAGTGTTAAAGTACCCTTGCCAGATTTAATTTTTAAATCTAAGAGACTGTTCCCAATATATAAGGTAGGGTCCCTTGGCCTGGCGATCAGGGCCATCTGTGGGGCAACCAGTGGGTGGAATGATCGGAAGGCTCCCACCAGCACCCATCTTGGCTAATGGCCTGGCACCACCCACTGGCTGGCCCTGCCCCCAATCGCCACCACCAGTCACATCCCTCTCTGCAGGGAAGGGGCAGATGCTCAATGCAGGTGATCAGTGCGTGTCATAGCCACTGGTCATTCCACCAGTCGTTGTACTGTTTGGTCAATTTGCATATTAGGGTTTTATTATGTAGGACTAGAGGCCTGGTGCATGGAATTCAGTCCCTCAGCCCAGTCTGTACCCTCTTGCAATACGGGACCCCTCAGGAGCTGTCTGACTGCCAGTTTAGGCCTGATCCCACAGGGCTGTCCAGTCTAATATTATGCTTTTATTATTATAGAGAGCCAAAACACGGAAGCACCCAAAGTGTCCATCAATGGATGAATGGATAAAGAGAATGTGAATATATACAGATGTTCCCCCAAAAATGTATATACACTTTAACAGCTAATAGCACAATTTTGAAAATGAAATGTATTTATAATTATTCAAAGTGTGTACATACATTTTGTGGAGGACACCCTATATATATGGAATACCATGCAGCCATATAAAGAATTCTTGCCATTTGCAGCAATATTAATGGACCCTGAAGGCATTATACAATGTTAAATAAGTCAGACAGAAAAATACTAATACTGTATGACCTCACTTATATGTGTAATCTAAAAAATAAACAAACTAAAAAAAACTCATAGATATAGAGAAGAGATTGGAGGTTGCCAAAGGTAGGCAGGCAGGAGCTGGGAAATAGGAGAAGAAAGTCAAAAGGTACAAACTTTCAGTTTTAAATAAGTCATGGGATGTAATGCCCAGCTTGATGACTATCCTATATAATAAAAGCCTAATATGCTAATGATATGCTATGGCCCCTCAACTGCTCACTCTGATGTGCACTGACCACCAGGGGGCAGATGCTCTGACCGGTAGGTTAGCTTACTGCAGGGTCCAGCCAATCAGGACTGAGCAAGATGGACTGGACCTGCCCTCGAGCCCTTCCATGGTCTCTCTCCGACTGGCCAACCTCCTGTGTCCCCCCACAACCCTGATCGTGCACCAGTGGGATCCCTCGGCTTGGCCTGTGCCCTCTCACAGTCCAGGACCCCTGGGGGGATGTCAGAGAGCCAGTTTCGGCCCGATCCGACAGGTCAGGACAAAGGACCCCACTGTTGAATGAATTTGTGCACTGGGCCTCTAGTAGTTAATAATACTGTATTGTATAGTTGAAGTAGCTAAGAGAGAAAATCTTAAAAGTTGTCATCACAAGATAAATGTTAACTAGACTTATTATATTAATCATGTCACAATATATACAATATCAAATCATTTTGTTATACACCTAATCTATAATAATAAAAGCATAATATTCTAATTAGACCAGACATCCTTCCAGAAGACCTTCCAGGCGAAGCCAGGGCTGCAAGGGAAGCTCAGGTCCCTGATGCCAGAGGGAAACTGGTGCTGGCAGCCAGGGGAAGGAAGGCCTACTCTTGCACAAATTTTGTGCATTGGGCCTCTAGTATTAATATAATGTTATATAAAAAGGAAAAATTTCTCTATAAGCTGTACACAGACACACTCAAAAACAAAATAAAATTTTCTTCAAGTCAGAACATTCCTTTGAGAAGTATCGTGAAGGGATTATCATCTTTTTAGGATGTGAAGGGCTAGCAAAGGAAAGAATCACATCAAATTTGAAAAAACAAACACTGAATCAACAATATTACAATTTTTTTGAAAAATAATTCTTTTTAATCCTCACCTGAGGATATGCTCACTGACTTTAGAGAAAGGAGAAGAAAGTGAGAAAAAAATATGGGCTGCTTCCCATATTATCCCGACGGGGGACAAAGCCCATAGCCCAGGTATGTGCCCTGACCAGTAATCTCACCTACAATCTCTTGGTATATGGGACAATGCTCCAACCAACTAAGCCATATAAGCCAGGGTATCAATATTATAATTTTACTAGAGGCCCACGGCGCAAAATTGCGTAAGACCCAGCCCTGGCATGCCACAGGACCCAGTGTCAGTGCATGCAGCCCCGCCCACCTTGAAGACAGTTGTGAACGGAGATAAGAATAGTTTCCTGCCCTAACCTTTCCTTCTCAGGAGCACTTAAATTGACCTTCGTTGGAAGATGAGAATTGAACAGAGCAACACTTACTTGTTCCTATGAAGAAATCACATGACATTCAGCAGGTGCCTTCTGGTGTTGGTCATTAAGGCATGACAGGGTCATGGCCACGAGGTTTTTATAATAGAGATATCTGGAAGAAATATCCTATTGTTCACATATTCAAAACAAAGAAAGTAAAGCTTAAGAAAATTATTTTGCCTCGAGGTGGCACAGAAGATACAGTGCTTTCCAACAAAGGGCATGCCACTTGTAAGAGTCATATTAGAATTTGGGAGAAGGCTACAGAGGAGATGGCATGTGACAGTTATCTTTGACAAAGGAGCTTGAGATGTACAGGGAGCAGAGAAATATTGCTTTAAAATAAAGTAAGCCTGCTCTAGCCAGTTTGGCTCAGTGGATAGAGTGTAGGCCTGTGGACCAAAGGTTCCTGAGTTCCATTCATGTCAAGGGCATGTACCTTGGTTGCAGGCTCCTCCCTGGCCCAGGGCCCTGGTCAGGGCCCATGCAGAAAGCAACCAATTGATGTGTTTCTCTCTGTCTTACCCTCTCTCTTCCACTCTCTCTAAAAATCAGAGGGAAAATATCCTCATAGGAGGATTAACAAAAATAAAATAAAATAAAATAAAATACACCTGGCAAACTATCAGAGGAAGGAGATCACTTATCAAAAAGGGGGACTTAAAAAGGAAATTATTGGCTTGCATCTCCACCATCCAATCCCCTCTCATGCAAATGGATTTCCTTTGGCTGTTTGTTTTGAAGATGAGGATTAATGATTAAATAGAAGGGTAGATTACTTATCTTTCTTTCCCCAGGGGTAAATTGGAACCTGATCTTTCATCTTTACAGGCTTCCTACTGCAGTAACAAAATTCCATTACATTGAAAATTATACAGGAAACCAAGATGGCAGCATGGGTAAACACCTAAACTGCTGCCTCACACAACAATTTCAAAACTACAATAAAAGACAAAATGGACACCATCCAGAACCACAGGAAAGCTGGCTGAGTGGAAATTCTACAACTAGAAGGAAAGAGAAAAGCACACTAAGAGTCAGAAGAGCTGCAAAAGGCTGAGGTATGGAGACTTTCGAGGAGAGGACTGGCAACTAAGTGCTTGGCTGGCTTTCTCAAGCAGGAAGGAGAGTGAAGCTCCTGACTGCACTGAACTCCAGTTCCGAGCAAGACCCTGGGGACCCAGATTCACTCGGGGGGAATCTGGTCTGTCTGGCAGTGGGCAAAACTCAAGGGTGACTTTCTCTCAGAGATGCTTACAGTGATTACCAAGGGACACTGAGACCAGGGGCCTCATAGGGCAGAGCTGACGGGAAGCCAAGGCTGTCTGCCCCGCCCTGAGACTCCGCCCAACCCAAGCTGAGCACAGAGGCTTTTGAAATGTGGCAAGTCTTATCTCATAAGGTTGTCTCCAGCACAGAAGTTCTTCCAGTTTAGAAACAGGTGATCCTCACAACCAATTGGCCTGGAGGTCAATCCCTCCCAGTGATACCAACAACGATCAAAACTTAACTATAACAAAGCTGTGCACACAGTCCACAAAGGAGTGCACCAAGAGTGTCCACCTCAGGTAATTGGGGAGGCTGAGCCACTAGGCCATATAGGACACCTACCACACAAAGCTATTCATCAACTCAGGGAAACAGCAAAAATGTAGAGACAAAGAAACATATCACAAATAAAGAAATGGAAGAAAGCATATGGAGTTCAAAATGGATATAGAATTTAAAACCATGGTTATAAGGTTTTTCAAGAATTTCCTAGAAAAGGCCAATAAATTTAGCTACACCCTCGAGGATATGAGTGAGACCCTCGAGGATATGAAAAAGGACCAACTAGAAATTAAACATACACTGACTGAAATAAAAAATATTATACAGAGATCTAACAGCAGATTAGAGGACTATAAGAATCAAGTAAAAAATTTGAAATACAAAGAAGCAAAAAACACTCAACTGGAAAGCAAAAAAAAAAAAAAAAATCCAAAAATTTGAAGATAGTGTAAGGAGCATCTGGGACAACCTCAAGCATACCAAAATCCAAATTATGGGGGTGCCAGAAGAAGAGAAAGAGCAAGATACTGAAAACCCATCTGAAGAAATAATGACAGAAAACTTCCCCACTTGGTGAAAGAAATAGACTTACAAATCTAGGAAGTGCACAGAACCCCAAACAAAAGGAATCCAAAGAGGATCACACCAAGACACATCATAATTAAAATGCAAGTAACAAAATTGCAGTAACAAAATTCCATTACATTGAAAATTCTATAGGAAACCAAGATGGCAGCATAGGTAAACACCTAAATTGCTGCCTCACACAACTATTTCAAAACTACAACAAAGAGAGAATATTAAAAGCAGCAAGAGAAAAATAGTTAGTTACCTCTAATGGAGCACCCATATGATTGTCAGTGGATTTTTCTCAACAAAAACTATGCAGGCCAGACAGGAGAGACAAGAAATATTCAAAGTGATGAATAGCAAGAACCTACAACGAAGATTACTCTACCCAGCAAAGCTATCATTCAGAATTGAAGGGCAGATAAAGAACTTCACAGATAAGAAAAAGCTAAAGGAGTTCATCAACTCCAAACCAGTATTATATGAAATGCTGAAAGGTACTCTTTAAGAAGAGGAAGAAGAAAAAGGTAAAGATAAAAATTATGAACTACAAATACATATCTATCAACAAGTGAATCTAAAAATCAAGTGAATAAAAAATCTGATGAACAGAATAAACTGGTGAATATAATAGAATCAGGGGTATAGAAAGGGAGTGGCCTAACAATTCTCGGGGGGAAAAGGGTGTGGGGGATGTGGGAAGAGACTGAACAAAAATCATACACCTATGGATGAAGACAATGGGGGGAGGTAAGGGCAGAGGGTGGGGTGGGAACCCAGAGGAGAGGAGCTATTGGGGGAGGGGAGGAGAAGGGGAACAATTGTAATAATATGAACAATAAAGATTTATTAAATTTAAAAAATTATGTAACTCCCTATGGGATTAGTTGTAATCAGACTTCACCTATATGGACACAGTAGTGGTTGGAATGAAAGGATCAGTAAATTAAAAAGAAAACGACAACATTCAGATTAGCTTTGCTGGCTTTACTTTGCTTTAATTCAGTTATACAATGTCTAATAAAAACTTGCTTTATTTCTGATGAGAAAGAAATAATACAAAATAATAGAGATAAATAGTCAAACGTAATTCAGTGGTCTCTGTACAATTATCAGGGCTTGTATGGTAATTGTTCCTTTCTCCATCTCTGCCCCACCTTCCCCACCCCCAACTAACACCATTGATCAATTCTCATTATTAGCTCTTAGAAAAGCAGACAGTCCCTGAGACAAACCTGGCTTCCGATCAGACAGTCAATATTCTACTGTAGCAATCTGCCAAAAAACACAATTCAGGCACATTTCAAGTGTGTCTCCCAGAGGAAAGCAAGAAGCAGAAGCCATTGAGAGGGGCCTCACTATTAAGCTTGATTCAACCACAGCTGCCTCTGACATTTCTAAGCCAGGCAGGGTTATCATCAGAAAATGCTGTGAGCAAACGCAGAGTGACAGCAGACCACAGCACAAAAGCTGGATCAGAAAGTTTATCCTACTCTCTTCACTGTTCGCCTCTCCCTCTATCCCCCTCCACACACCCCCTCACTATGCATAGCTGAGTTCATGATGATAAGGACTCAATGAGAGTGAGTGCCAGGTGGGCAACATGATTTATGAGGCACAGGCTGAGTAACAAATGAGGAATGCCTCTCTTGAGGAACCTTTGGAGTTGCAAGATACAGGACAAACACTAAGTACTTCTGTGTGTGTATGCATATGCATGTGCGTGAAGCTGCCATTTTTGTAGTGAAACTGGTCAAGCATACACAATTTTATATCATTAAACCACATATACTTCCCTTTGACAAATATAACATGAACATAATCAAAAACAGAATGGGACAAAAATGATTGTGGAAAGATCAACTGTTAAGAAGCCAGTGGTGCCCTAGCCAGTTTGGCTCAGTGAATAGAACATTGGCCTGTGAACTATAGGGTCCCAGGTTCAATTCTGGTCAAGGGCATATGCCTGAGTTGCGGGCTCAATTCCCAGGAGGGGATGTACAATCAATGATTCTCTCTCATCATTGGTGTTCTCTCTCTCTCTCCCTCTCCCTTCCTCTCTGAAATCTATAAAAATATATTTAAAAAAAAAAGAAGAAGCCAGTGATAAGTAGGGAATAAATGGCTTCTTTACATATTGTTAAATTGTTAAAAATCCATCTTTGATTAGTTTGGTTTAATTATATCAGATAAATTAAATCATGTACATTATAAAAAATTTATTTTAAAGATTATTTAAGCCCAAACCGGTTTGGGCTCGGTGGATAAAGCATCGGCCTGCGGACTGAAAAGTCCCAGATTTGATTCGGGTCAGGGCATGTATCTTGGTTGTGGGCACATCCCCAGTAAGGGGCGTGCAGGAGGCAGCTGATCGATGTCTCTCATCAATGTTTCTAACTCTCTAACCCTCTCCCTTCCTCTCTGCAAAAAATCAATAAAATATATTTTTTAAAAGATTATTTAAGTTAGTGATACTGTAGTAATGACTGTAGAACATATATAAAACAATAATAACATTTCTGGATTCTTGGATTAGATGTAATATAAATTTTCCTATACAGTAGTTTCAAAATTTGGATAATTTAGAGATTGTCCTTTCTTTTCTTTTCCCCCAACATCAAAACATTGATTTTTGCTTTAGCCGGTTTGGCTCAGTGGATAGAGCATTGGCCCTCAGACTAAAAGGTCCTGAGTTTGATTCTAGTCAAGGGCATGTACCTCAGTTGGAGACTCAATTCCTGGCCCCATCAGGATGGGTGCAGGAGGTAATCAATCGATGTGTCTCTCTTACATCAATGTTTCTCTATGTCTCTCCTACTCCCTTCCACTCTCTAAAAATCAATGGAAAAATATCCTCTGGTGAAGATTAACAGCAACAAAAATTGATTATTGGCCCTAATGAATATGCAATTATTCTATAAGAAAAAATATTTCTAAATACATGAATTAATGTCCTTTTCTATACTCTTGTTACAAAATTATTATTCTCTTGAGAGCTAGCATCAGAATTTTTTAAATACAATCTTCCTTTGCAAAGTACAGTAGAAGATGGTGCCCCGTGAGTATTATGAGAAAGAGGTAAATATGGCTTGGGTGAGGCTGAATGAGGAAAAGTAAGAAGGGGAAGGAGTGAAAAATAAGCGAAAAAGAAAAAAGAATATGTAAATGCAAAGCTATTATTATTATCAATAACTGTTAATCCCACATGTACATGTGAGTACTTAAGAAAAAAATAGAGGCTGGAAGAAACAACAGTGGGTTATCTTTTCTGTGAGTTATTTTTTCCTTCATAATTTACCATACTTTTCAAATTACCTATTGTAAACATGTATTAATTTTATAATCAGGAAAAAGTTATTCTAAAAATTAGAGGAGTTGAGACAGATTAAGGAAAAGAAAAGGGGCATTCCACGTATATGGACTGCATTGAGCAAAGTTATGGGGTATAATAGCTTTAAAATAGCATAATAGGGTAGACATAATAGTCTGGATGCAATAATGGGGCCAGATTGACTGATACAAAGAGTTCTCCTGAGAGACTGTGGGAGAGAAACTTAGAAAAGTGAATTAAGATCTGATGAAGGCCTTGAATGCCAATTTAACCCTCTCGGGCCTGGCTTCCTACCACTGAAATGGAATAGGGGGAAGCCTAGGCTGCTGAGCTGCTCCATGCAAGTTTGCTTCTGAGAGTAAACCTAGCAGGATTGCCAGGCCAAGCCAAAGTAAAGGAATATTAAAAAGCTCCATATAAGTCATTGTGGATGAAGAACACGAGTCCGGGAATCTATTCAGTCTGGATGCCAGATTCTAAAGCATAGGGAAGTCAAGTGTTAAGGCAAGAGAATTATTGTGAGGCATCCAGGCAAGTCTGAGTCTGTGGCCAGGTTTTAATAATTGAGGCCACAGGTACCTCTAAAGCAAAAATTCTCAACCGGAACATCAAGATCACTCGTGAAGTTTTTCTTATATACAAACACTTGCCTTGTACTGTCCCCTATGAGTGACACATGTACTCTCTAGAGCTGGCCTTATATAAACCCTCGTCTGCCACCACCCAGGGATGATCCTTCTGTGAAGTCGAGTTCTTAGGGTTTACTGTCTCCTAACCCAAGAAGTGCAATGATGGATCCCAACAAAACCTCCACAGTCCTAAATCATCAAGGATGTTCCTTGGGTTCATCCCACAACTCATCAGTGTGACCACCCTGCTGATGAATCTCAAGGTGGGCTATTCATCCGGTTCCTGAGTGCACAAATCCAAGCTATTCCGCAAACTAAAGAGACCTCACTGATGCTACAATATTAACCTCCTTCAACCCCACAATGCCTGCTCCTGGAAGAGGCCAACACTTTCAAAATCCATCAGGGCTATTTTTTTATAAATGAACCCAAGGTCAGTGCTTTCCAAACCTCCCTGATGACAGGAATCTCAGATTCCTGGGCCCAAACCTAGATCAACCAACAATGACAATTTCCAGGAAAGAGATCCTGGTAATCCACTCTAGACAAATGCTTTTATAGCTAAAACCTACTTCTGAAAATGCACCTTTTTGTCTAAGCCCAGCTCATTTGAGTGAAAGCTTGTATAGTAGCTGCCTTCAACACTACCTGGGAGAGGCCTGCCACCTGAAACATCCAAGAAATCTCCACAGACTGTGGGTTTCTTACAAGTTGAGTCAAATCAGGCACAGCTGGCTGTTTTTCGAGTACCCATGTCTAACATAGTCTCAACTCCTTTTCTGAAGGAAACAGGCAGACAGGCAAAGAGGGTCTCACCCAGAAAATAGGATATCAGGCTCCCAGCCACTGCATCAGCTCAGCCGGAGATTTCACAGAAATGTGGCCCCATCAACAGGCCCCATCTGGTCCTGTTGACATTCACCCAGTGGCCTTCTCCAGCCACTTTATGAGATACGGTTCTGCGGGACATTAAGGGCTCCTATAGCAGCAACTTCGTTTTTTATGTCCTAGCCATTCAAGTTCAAATGCCAGTCTGGACTGGGGTTAGGGGGCCATAGTTCTTCCAGAAACCCTACACATTTTACAACATTCTACCCTTTTCAGGGTCTACACATGAGTTTCCAGGTGAAATACAAACAGACAGGAATGGGTAGATCATGAGAGCAATGCCTAGGAGACCTGCAGTCTGACACATACTCCTAACCCTTTGGCAGGCTTCCCTGGAAAGAACCTGTGAAAACTCAGAGTCTACCCCAATTCACAGTGAAAACCAAAAGTAGAGAACAGGAGTCTGATCCCCTAGAAGAAAAGGCCAAACATAAAAACATGTATGATCAAGACATGGCATCTGAGACACACAACCCTGTTATCACGGATATCACTCTTCTCAGCCTGCTTTAAGCTGGATTCTACCAGGAAACAGTATAATTGTTTCAGCATAAGGTGTTTTAACCACCTTCACAGCTGTAACATCTTCCATCACTTCAACCTCCGAGGTCACAATTCACCTTTTTCCTGGCTGGATACAACTTCTCTTGGAAGCTGGTGCTATGAGTAACCAAGTAGATAGCACACCCAGAAGTTCCACATCTAATAAAAGAACCTAAAGGAAGTTTTACAAGATTTTGAGCAAGAGATGGTACAATAAAATCTGTGCCTTACGAAAGATAATGACATGTTTTGGCGAGGATGTGGAGAAAAGGGAACACTCGTGCACTGTTGGTGGGGATGCAAATTGGTGCAGCCACTGCAGAAAACAGCATGGGGTTTCCTCAAACGATAAAAATGGAACTGCCTTATAACCCACTGATTCCATTTCTGGGGATTTACCTGAAGAAACCCAAAACACTAGTGCAAAAGAATACATGCATCCTTATGTTCATTGCATCATTATTTACAATAGCCAAGATATGGAAACAACCCACGTGTTCATCAATAGACAAATGAATAAAATACTGTGCGGCTGTAAAAAGAATGAAACGTTCCATTTGTGACAGCATGGATGCACCCAGAGGGTATTATGCTCAGTAAAATAAGTCAGTCAGAGAAGGACAAATACCATGTGGTTTCACTTAAATGTGAACTCTAAAAAACAAAATAAATGAACAAACAGAATTAAAACAGACTTCAAACAGAGAGAAAACTGGTAGTTGCAGGAAGGGAGGGGGATTAGGAAGCTGGGTGAAAAAGGTGAAAGGAACAAGAAGCACAAATTGGTAGTTACAAAATAGTCACAGGGAAGTAAAAAAATATAGTCAATAATCTATACTAAATAATAAAAGGGTAATAATCTATACTAAATAATAAAAGGGTAATATACTAATTATACTGGACGTCTTCTGGATGACCATCCATCAGACATCCTTCCTGACAAAGCCTGGCCTGGGCAAAGCTACCCACCCCGCAATCTCGGGCGCCTGCACCTATGGCTGCAGCCCAGGAGTGGGAGAAGTCCCCTGCCTCACGGTATCAGGCGTCTATGCCTGAAGCCTAGGAGAGGGCGAAGCCACCCGTCCATGGTCCCCTGTGGCTGCCACTGGCCCAGGCGAAGCCAGCCCGGGTTCAGGGTGCCTACAGCTGGCCAGAGGGTGGAAAACCCTGATCCCAGGTGTCTGCGGCCGGCTGGAGGAGGGAATCCTGGATCCCAGGTGCAGGACCGAAGCCGAGGCAGTTAGGGGTGATCAGGCCAGCAGGGGAGCAGTTAGGGACAATCAGGCCAAGAGGCAGAGGTGGTAAGGGGCGATTAGGTAGGCAGGTAGGCGAGCAGTTAGGAGTCAGTGGTCCCGGATTGCGAGAGACATGTCTGTCATCCCCCATGGGGTCCTGGATTGGAGAGGGTGCAGGCCAGGCTAAGGAACCCACCACCCGTGCACAAATTTCATACACTGGGCCTCTAGTATTGTGATAATTACTTATGGTGCCAGTTTGGGTACTGGAAATATCAAGGGGAACACTATGTAAAGTATATATGATTGTCTAACCACTAAGCTGTACACTCAAAACCAATACATAACTTTAAAAAAGAAATAAAGAAAAAGAAAAAAGTTAGTATAAAATATGTAGGATGGATTTGAAACTAATAGTTGCTGAATTCATGGGACGATTATTATAACAATCATACATGAGAGCCTAAAGTCCAAACTTGCAAGGTGGTAATGTAAAGGAAGATGCCTATATTAGAGACACTGGGAAAGAAAAACCAACAAACTCAGTAAATTATGCACAGAGAAAAAGAAGGCCTAAGAAAGAATGCTAGTGGGACTGACATGACTTAAAAATAGAGGCAGGACATAAGCAAATCTAATATTTGAGAATGCTGGTATTCCAGAGGGGGTAAGCAATTTTAGGGATTATTTATAAAGCAAATCTCTAACTACTTAGAAAATAGTGCACCAAGCTCCATGCACCAATAGGAAAATAAAATTGTATTTCCTTTGTGTATATGTGAATGTGCTTGCTTATTGTTTCCTAAATTCAATAACAGATCAGCCAAGAAAAAGAATCTGAATAGACAATTCACAGAGGAAGAAATTCAAATGGTCAATAAACATTTGAAAATGTGTTTAATAGTGCAATTGCAGCTAAGAGAGATTGATTTCTAAAAATAGAATGTAAGGGAAAAATCAAGTACAGTATAGTCAATTACCCTTGAAAATCTCCCAAAAATACAGTATACATGATTTGATAAACAGAATCCTACATGTATGCATAAATATATAATAATTATGTTGGGGGGGTCCCCAAGACCACTCTCAGTTTCAATAATTCACTAGGAGTGTTATCAGTAGAAGTAGAGTTCTCAGAGTACCATGGGGAAAATAATTCCTGATGCCTTCACAGGTGGATAGGGTTTTGTGGAAAGCTTTCCTGATGATATAAGATTAAGGGGGTTCCCCTCCAAGGTCCCATCTCTGTCCTCCATAGAATAAGTCCAATCCTGTCTTCAGCAGGGCCAGGATTAGGGTCACTGCCCAGAGTTTCTGTTCCACATAAAAGTGTTGTCCAGTCCAGCATCTGGCTAGCTTAGCTTGTGTTCCCAGCTTCAGTCCATTGTGTGTGGAACCCTCTTGGCCATGCAGCTGCTTAAAGCCACATGGCTATGGAGGCATACAAGTAAGGGTCACAGAACAAGAACACAAGATGGGGAGCAAGGAAGCAAGAGAGAGGGGATTCTGTTTAGAGATTTTGGCCCTTCCAAGATTTCCCATGCTTGCAATGCCTCCACTCTTCAAGCCAATGATCTTTTTTCCCAGCTGTTTCTTTGTCTCCACATGTTGGCCACTTCCCTGTGTTTGTTTCTATGTATTGGGTAGAGCTGCTATGTCTGCTGGAATTAGTAGAGTGACCTTGTGTAGAAGGAGCCTGTAGTGTCCAGTGGCTCAACTTCTCCACTCACCTGAGTGTGCGTTCTAGGTGTGGACTGTGTGCACGGCCTTGTTGTAGTTGAGCCTTGATTGCTGTTAGTATCATTGGGAGAAATTGACCTCCAGACCATTTGGCTGTGAGAACCAGCTGTGACTACAGTGGGAGAGCTGCTGTGCAGGAGACACCCACATGGAGCAGGACTTGCTTCAGTGGGGCTTTGGTGCTCACTGAGTCTGCCCCTTGAATGTGTCACTTGTGGATGTGTAGAGTTGTAATCTGGAATAGTCTGAAGCTGTCTACTGGGTACACTGGCTCTGGGGCCTCCAGGGTGGTGCAAAGTCAGCCACTGTCTGGGGCCAGTGGCAAGAGCTACTGAATTATCTGAGATGGCTGCTTTTTGTATTGGGCTAGGAAGTGCCCAGGCAAGGCCACCCTGTGAAGCAAAGCAGACTGGTGCTGGTGCTGGGTCTTGGGCCTCTTATTGACAGGTATGGGGCATGCTGAAGCCAGCTGCTGCTTATTTAAAAGATTTTAGGAACATCTGAAGCCTGAGCCAGGACAGGCTATTCAAATGGAAATGCCATGGCAAACAGTTTGGGTGGAGTGTGGTCTCAGGAAATCACTGGGGCCAAAGGAACACTGAGCCAGACTGATGGAAACTTAGATATGGCCCCTGCCAGCCAACTCTGCGACAGGAAAGGTCTCAGCACAGCAACAATGACCCCTGCACACCTCTGTCTGGGAGAAAGCCACCTCTGAGTTCCTGCCCCAATGCCAAACCATCCAGTTCCTCCCCATATGTCCCTAGATCACTCAATGTTGCCGCCCAGTACTGGAACTCAGAGCAATAGAGTCTGAGTAAGTCCATGTTCCAGCCCTTCAAGTGACATGGAGGCTGAGTGACACAGAGGCTGAGTCTCCAGCAGCCTCTGTGTCACTCAGCCTCAAGTCCCACTGTTTTCTACAGCCCGAAGTTACAGGGACTTCTCTTCTCAGCTCTGGACCCCTGGGTTGAGGTTTGGGGCTGGGACCCCTTGCTTCTGATGGGAGGCCTCCACAGCAAAGAGCTACCTCCCAATTAAAAAACATGCCCATGCGGGTACTGGACCAGCCTGTTGCACACCTCTGCCCCTTCTACCAGCCTCTATGTGCTTTCTTCTTTACTTCTCTAGATGTAGGACTTCCATTCAGCCAGTTTTCAGGCAGTTCTGGATGATGGTTGTTCTGTATTTTTGTTGTAATTTTGATGTGGTTGTGGGAAGCAACAAGTACCAGCGCTTACCTAAGCTGCCATCCTGGTTCTCCTGATTCACTGTTCTAAATGGTGCCTGAGTGTACTGCTGAAGACCTGCCTCGTGTTCCTATGGATAAGAAGGCTGTGTGGGCCTCACAAAGAAAATACATGCATTCAATAAGGTTCATTCAGGCATGAGTTTTAGTTCTGTTGGCCATGACTTCCATGTTAACAAATTAACAGTATATATTAAATAAACTGCCCTCAAACTGAATCACATTGTATAAAACAAGGTTATACATTGATAGATAAATGAATATATTGTAACTAGAGGCTCACAGGAATTTAACCCTGTACTTCTCTTAGGGTCAGGAGGACTTTATAGAACATAACTACCATAAATAATGAGAACTGTGTATGTGTGTGTGTGTGTGTGTGTGTGTGTGTGTGTGTCCAGTATGGAAGGATATATTAAAGATAGCCAGTAGTAATGGTTGCTTTTTATTTTTTTCTTTATTCTTCACTATATTTGCCAGATTTTCTATCAGCAACATGTGCAATATATATAATTAATAAAAAGCTGGTTATATAATAAAGAAGGATAAGACCCTGAAAATAGATTAAACTAATTAAAGACATTTAGGAAGCCATTAAGAGTGGACATAAACCTTTCTAAAAGTACCAGTGGCATAAATAACCATTGAAAAGAACTACCTAGTTGAGTATACAAGCTATCCCTTTGGAATGGTGGGTGGTAGAAAGGTGACAATAATATTATGCTTAGTTATAAAAACAAAAGAGAACAAAGCTTCATTCTATTCATTGTGAAAAGCATGGAAGGGCAGTCTTGTTGGCTTGCCTCTTTCAGCCTATCTACAAATAAATCTTACCTTTGAGCTAAGAGCTGAAATAGACTGAGAATCCCTGATTTCTTCTCACAGTGATGCTTGGTGGTAGTGAAATGGGAATTTTAGGGGGATACAGGCAGAGCTACAGAGTAGGAGAAGTTACATTTCTATAAGACAAGGAAGAGGCAACAGTTACATTTCCATAAGATAAGGAAACTGGGAGTAGCAAAAAGTCTATATTTACAAAATAAAGAAGGAGGAAGAAAACCCAGAGGGAATAGGAGAACAATGAGGGAGGAGGGCCCCACATGCCCCATGTGAGGTTTTGACCTTTGAGGTCAGAAGTTACTATAGTGACCAAATCAAAGGGGGCTAGTGGCCAATCAGGAGGGATATTAATGCACAGAAAACTGCAGCCTTTATCAACTGTGGAAGAAGGGACTGGGTGGGACTTTTTCCCTCTCCCCATGTGGCAGTCTGTGCTGTGAGATTCTTTCCCCATCCCCATGTGCGAGTCTGTACTTGTTCTTCCATCCGTGGATTCATTCTTCAACTCTGATGGACAAAGAGCCCGGGAACCAGCCTGCCCAGTGGAATGCCACGTGTTCCAGTCCAAAACTTCAGTATCAGTAGAGATAACAATGCTGCTGTGGGCCTTGCATAATCAATCCATCCCACACAGTGGTCAGGTTGGATTTAAGCGAATGTGTTGTTGGAAAAATCAATGCTGGGACCAGGAAAACAGCATTGCAGTATTGTGACTGTCTCACTCAGGGGTTTTCTCTGGGGATCTGTGTGTTGTCAACACTTCGCCCTCACATTACTCACAGATAATAGCAGCTGTGGTAGCATATTTTCATCCTTGGTTTGTTTCAACTCCTCTGAGAAACGCACAGAACACAGCTCACATTTATGCCAACTCTCCCTTTGCAAAGGATCCCACAAGGCTTCATTAATTTCTCAAGCAAGCCTCGAGGCCACTGCTGCTGTTTTGGGGCAAAGCACTATCAGACAGCACACAAAAACTTAGAATGGCCATTTGAATTAAAAAACAGAAAAGCATTCCCACTATAGAGAGCTCAGGAAATCTGCGGATGACCAGTTAACTTGGTATTTAGTCAGGTATTCTTCCCCTGACAAGGAAATAATGGCTGTCATGGACTCTGAGGCATCCATAAACATTCAGAACAGGTAGACTGCAAAGAATAAAGTTTAACTCAAAGGGCACCCTATGGTTGAGACATAAATTTGATGCATCTTGAAATGAACACTAATACAATGCAGCTTCCTTATGCAATGTACTCAAAACTCCAAAGAAATTAATTTTCCTCTGGTACAATGCAGCTGGGTTTTAGCAAGAAAGAACTACATGAAAAACCTAAGGTCAAATGCATCAAGCAAGGAGGACACAAAGCAATTAATGTGGGAGGAAAAGAGGATGATGGCTCTCAAGGAAACGGAAATGGGGTATTGTCATTCTTTTGATGTTCACAGACCAAGCCCCTTTCAGCAGGAAAAAGGTTTTATTAACTAAATGGCCTAGAAGCATTTAACACAGATGAATCAGAGAACATGTTTCCTGGGCAGGGAAAGGAAAAAGCTTATTTAAAATGAGAACACAAAAGAGTTTTCAAAACGAAAATTTCTTAACTACCTACAAATCAACAGGGAAAAGTAAAATACCTCAGGAGAACTGTGGGTAACGAGCATGAACAGGCAAGTCACATACACACACTCAAAATTGCGAATGAACATTAAAAGGCACCCAACTTCCTTTATAATTAATTAAATAAATATTAAAACAAAAATGCAATTATTTCTACCAATCAGATTAACAAAAGATGCAAAAATTGGCAAAGGTAGGAAAACATAAATGGGAAAATACTCTTGTCCAAATCTTTTGGAGGGAAAATGTAGCCATTTTTATTACATTTTTAACTTTAATCTCCTTTCACTCAACATTTCTATTTCTTTTTTAAAACTTTTTTTCCAATTATAGTTGACATATCTCTAATAAAGACCAAAGATTTTATTTTTCTTTATTCAAAGACTGGTCACCAGGAGGCTGCGTGCGCAGCAAGGCACGCTTGGGTGACTCTGGGTCCCGCATCCTGCTGGGCCGGTGGGAGTCAGTCTGGGTCCCGCCAGCATGGCATGTCTGGCTCTCACACAATATCTCGCGCTGGGCCTCAAGTAATATTATATTAGTTTCAGGTGTACATTCAGTGATTAGACATTATATAACTTACTAAGTGATCATCCCAATAAATCTCACACCCATCTGATACTATACATAGTAATTAAAATATCTATGTTCCCTATGCAGTATTTTATATCCTCATGACTAGTCTGTCACTACCAATTTGTACTTCTTAATCCCTTCACCTTTTTCACTCCTACCAACCTGGCAACTATCAAAATGTTCTTTGTATCTATGAGTTTTTGTTCTGCTTGTTTGTTTGTTTGTTTGTTTGTTTTGTTTTTTAGAGTCAATTGTTGATAGATGTATATTTACTGCCATTCTATTGTTCTTTTTTTGTCTTCATCTCCTTAAAGAAGACCCTTTAACATTTCATTTAATACTGGCTTGCTGGTGATGAACTCCTTTAGCTTTTATTGTCTGTGAAGTTCTTTATCTGACCTGATTCAATTCTAAATCATAGCTTTATTAGGTAGAGTAATTTTGGTTGTATGTTCTTGATTTTTATCACTCTGAATATTTCTTGACACTCTCTTCTGGCCTATAAAGTTTCTGTTGAGAAATAAGCTGACAATCTTATTGGAGCTCCTTTATAAACAACTGATTTTCTCTTACTGCTTTTAAGATTCTCTTTGTCTTTAACCTTTTGCATTTTAATTATAATGTGTCTTGGTGTGGGTTTCTTGGGTTCATCTTATTTGGGATTCACTGCACTTCTTAGTCTTGTGAGTCTATTTCCTTCGCCAGGTTAGGCAAGTTTTTTGTCATTTTTTCAAATAGGTTTTTAATATTTTTCTCTTTCCCTTCTCCTTCAGCCACCCCCATGATGAGAAGGATGGTATGCTTGAAGTTGTCCCAGAAACTCCTTATACTATCTTCATTTTTTGTATTCTCTTTTCTTTTTGCCATTCTGATTGGGTGCTTTTTCCTTCCTTATATTCCAAATCACTGATTTGATTTTCAGCTTCTTCTAGTCTACTGTTGATTTCCTATAAATTATTCCTCATTTCAGCTAGTGTATCCTTTATTTATTAATGATTCTCTTTTTATGTCCTTTTTCATGTTGTTGAGTTCTCATGAAGTTCCTTGAGTGTTTTAATAAACATTGTTTTGAACTCTGTATCTGGTAGTTTGCTTGCCTCCATTTCATTTAGTTATTTTTCTATAGATTTCTCCTGTTCTTTTATTTGGGACCTTTTTCTTTGTCTCTGCATTTTGGCTGCTTCCCTATATTTGTTTTTATGTATTAGATAGAGCTTCTACATCTCCCAGACTTGGTAAAGTAGCCTTGTGTAGTAGGTGTCCTAAAGGATCCAGGCTGCAGACTCCCCAGTCACCCAAACTGGGCACTCCAAGTGCGCCCCTGTGTGGGCTGTGTGCACTGCCTGTTGTATTTAAGCCTTGACAGCTGTTGGCATCATTGGAAGGGATTGACTCCTCAACACTGATTAGCTGCTAGGACCGATTGTGACTACACAGAAAGAGCTGCTATGCAGGAGTTGATGCTACGAAGCAGGACTTTTCTTATTCTTGGAGGTGGTAGGGTTATAAGCCAGCAGGGTCTAAAGCTGCCCACTAGGTGCACTGGTTCTGGGGCCTCTTAGGAAGTGCAAGGTCAGCCGCTGCCTGTGCCCTGTCTGGGGCACCTGGCACGAGTTAGAGCAGCTGCTACTTGGGTGGGGCTTGAATATGCCCAGAAGAGGTCAATCTGCAAACCAAGTCCACCTGCCACTAGTGCCACGCCTGGGCCACTTAGCAAGAGGTACAAAGTACACAGAGTCCAGATGCTTCCTTTGGGAGATTTTAGGAAAGTCTGAAGCATGAGTTAACAGAGGCCATTTGTGCCGAGGCTGGTTTGGCTCAATGGATAGAGCATCAGCCTGCAGACTCAAGGGTCCCGGGTTTGATTCCGGTCAAGGGAATGTACCTTGGTTGCTAATTGATGTCTCTCTCTCTCATCGATGTTTCTAACTTTCTACCCCTCTCCCTTCCTCTCTGTAAAAAATCAATAAAATATATTTTTAAAAAAGAAAAAGAGAGAGGCCATTTGTATGGAAAAGCCACTGGAAAAGTGGTGTGGGGCTCTGCAAGTTGTGTAAGCTGAGGTCTCATGGAATCACCAGGGCTGGGTGAACAGTGTGAACCAGGCTGATAGAGACTCAGATATGACAAGTAAGGGGTGGGGGCATCTCAGAAAAGGAGCATGGCCTCTGCCAGCACGTTTGCCTGGCAGAAAGCGGGCCCCCAGCTCTTGCCCTGATGCCAGACAATTCAGTTCCTACCCATATGTGCTTGGTTTGTTTGTTTCAAGCTGTTTCCCAAGCCCTAGTGCTCAGTGTGAGTAACTCCAAGCAAGTTCATACATGTGAGCCCTTTAAGAGGAAGGCCTTGGACTCCAACAGCCCTCAGTCTTAGCCACAATCCCTGCTGGTTTTCATAGTCAGGAGTTGTAGGGACTTCTCTTCCTGGCTCTGGGATCCTGGGATGGGGGCGGGGAGGATACTGGTATGAGGCTGGCATCCCTCATTCCTCAGGGGGCACCTCCATAGCCGAGATACCCTTCCAATTTTATCTTATTTTTAAATATTTTTTATTGATTTCAGAGATGAAAGGAGAGGGAGAAAGAGGTAGAAACATCAATGAGAGAGAATCATTAATCAGTTGCCTTCTGCATGCCCCTCAACCTAGGCATGTACCATGACTAGGAATCAAACCATGACCTCCTGGTTCATGGGTTGATGCTCAACCACTGAGCTACACTGGCCAGGGTATCCCTTCCAATTTTAAACAACCACAGGTGGGTGTGGGACCAGCCTATTTTGTGTCTCACCCCTCCTATCAGTCTTGATGTGGCTTCTTTAACTCTCTAGTTGTAGGACTTCTATTCAGGTAGATTTCAGGCAGTTCTGAATGGTACTTACTCTGTAGTTTAGTTATATTAACATTTCAATTTCTAATCATTTGTCTCAAAGAAATATGCAAGTGGTAAGGGTGTTCAATACAGCATTGCTCATACTATTTTTAAGATCTAGAATAACCCAACCATTTATTAATTAAGGTTGGTTAAATAACTATGGTACTTATAATGGAATACTATAAAGCCATTTAAAAATAAGACATATTTTTACACAGTAGGATGCATTAAGTAATAAAGCAAGTTGCAAAACAGTCTGAATAGCATAACCCAACCTACACATGTAGTCTAGTAAGTAGTCTGGCATAAATTAACCTTATTTAGAGTTTATAACTTTGCCTCAATTAACCTGTAACCCCACTTAGATCACTCTAAAATTTATAAGATTTGTGTAATGCTATCTTGTGACTTGCTGAAAGTCTCACAGAGAGACCAAGACTTAGCCAGATGTTTATTCACACCGACACAATCCCTGATGTGATCACCAGGAAAAAGCCCAGGATACTTTGCAGGACAAGGGAGTGAACTGGTTGTAACCAGTTGAGGCCAGCTGGAGCAGCATAAAGGACCCTCTAGAGCACTGGTTCTCAACCTGTGGGTCATGACCCCTTTGGGTGTCGAACGACACTTACACAGGGGTTGCCTAAGACCATCGGAAAACACAGGTATTTACATTATAATTCATAACAATAGCAAAATTACAGTTATGAAGTATGGTTGGGGGTCACCACAACATGAGGAACTGTATTAAAGGGTCACGGCATTAGAAAGGTTGAGAACTACTGCTCTAGAGAACTTTCCTCATTATACCCTCATTATAATAACAAAATTTCCATCTGAGGTTGAGTTTTTCCAATGTATGTACAGACATGTTTTCTGACTGCACATGTCCTGGATTGCCCCCACCTATGCAAGCAATGAGGAAGTCTACCTTGATGTTTATGCATGGTTTCCCCAAATAAAGATGGATTGGGTGCATGTTCAGGGACCAATGTGTCCTTGCTTGCTGGCTTGTAGTAAAGTTCCTTCTCATAAAATCATCTCAGAGTTGTCTTTTGGCTGGCACATTCTAAGCCTTCAGAGCCAGTTCTACTTGGGAACAATAAGGTACAGGTTTCCTTAATGGGCAATGAAAATGCTCCTGAATTAGATAGTGGTGATGGTTGCACACATTGTGAATATACTTAAACCATTAAGTGGAACAATTTAAAATGGTTAAAATGGTGAATTTATGTTTTATGAATTTTACCTTAATTTTTAAAAAAATGAATAACATGATACCATTTTCTGTTGGAAAAGCAGTAATATCTATTGGTATGTACATAGAAAAAAGCATGGAGAGAGATATACTAAATAATTGAGAGTGATTATCTCTGAAGGTGATAGATCTGATCTATTGCCAATGTCCATGTTGCATATATCTCTAACGTTTGAATTTCTAGTAAAAGAGCATTTATATTTTGATAAAATATTTATTAAATTATTTGAAAAGAATAACCTTTTCTAGAAAGCAAAGGTCTGATTGTTTAAGAATAACTGAACCAGTAAAAAATTCCTTTCATCAGAGATATTTCAAAATATCTATTTCAGTGATGATGAAATTTAGTACATGCTACTCCCAAAATATGGCATATTAAATATCTTACGCTAAAGTAATTTAAAAATAACAAAAGTAGAAAAGTCACTCTGATCTCCCCTGCCTGCCCTTCTTCCCGGAAACAGGACATGAAACTCCCACCTGAAAGGGACCTGCCTTGTACCAGGAGGAAAGAAGACATTCTTATCCCCAGAGATGGTATTTGGGACCAAGAAGGCTGCACAAACAAATCTTGCTAAATTAACCCTTATTTTTTGAGATTCTTCTTTACTATTTGCTACCCTTAGGCCCAGACTTCTTTGCCTTATAAATTCTTCACCAATTCTGGTTTCCTTGTTTTAAAAGCACAAAAGCTTTCTGCTCTGTCAGGTCTTTCTGTCTTCATTCTCTTGTGAAGGCTCCCATGTATGTGTAAAAATTCAATTAAATGTGCATGCTTTTCTCCTGCTAATCTGTCTTTGTTGGTTTGATTTTCAGACCCAGCCAGGAACATAAGAGAGTTGAGGAAAACATTTTCCTCCCCTGTAATGGGAATTGTATTATTTCAGACTGTAAAGGTGTTATTTTTTATTTTGCATTTCCTTATTCAATAAAGAATAAGAAAGAGAACATGTATAAACTCTGTTCACTACTGTTAGATGCTAAAGCTAACCTTCTCTGAGGCTGAAATGTAAACACTGACTTGCCTTGGACAAATTGGTGACTAAAGTCCACATTATGTTGTTGTTTCCAACCAAAGCATCTGCCAGGTCTTGATCTTCAGAAATATAAAACTCAGAGTCAGGAGGTTGGGAGTCTGGTTCCAGCTCAATCACTAATTTGCTGTGTGAACAAAATCAAATCCTTTATCCTCTCTAGGCTTCCATTTCTTTCTCTGAAAATGGGGAGATAGCACTAAGTAATTGGAGTGGTAAAAATTCAGTGGTACCTCGAGATACGAGTTTAATTTGTTCCGTAACCTTGAGGCGTGGGAAACTATGAGATGCTCAAGTCGCGGTAAACTGGTGGGTGGTGTGCAGCCAGCCGATCTGTGCGATTACTCCTATCTCAAATGTTGCTCGTATTTCAAAGCAAAAATCGCTTGCTTGATGGCTCATATCTCAAAAATCTCGTATGTTAGGGCACTCGTATCTCGAGGTACACTGTATGTGAAGTCAAACAAATCCTACACTCCATTTATGGCAGTGCCTATTATTTTATACTAGAGGCCCAGTGCACAAAATTCATGCACGGGGGTGTGGGGTGGAGAGTGGTGTCCTTCAGTCCAGCCTGCTCCCTCTCCAATCTGGGACACTTGAGGGATGTCCGACTGCTCGTTTAGGCCCAATCCTGGACTGCTGGCTCCCAAATGCTCATCTGCCTGCCTTCCTGATTGCCCCTAACCGCTTCTGCCTCTCAGCCTGATCACCTCCTAACCACTCTCCTGCCAGCCTGATTGATGCCTAACTGCTCCCCTACCAGCCTCTTTGCCCCAAACTGTCCTCCCTTGCAGGCCCAGTCCCTGCCAATTGCCCTCCCCTGCTGGCCATCTTGTGGTGGCCATCTTGTGTCCACATGGGGGGCAGCCATCTTTGACCACATGGGGGCAGCCATCTTGTGTGTTGGAGTGATGGTCAATTTGCATATTACTTTTTTATTAGATAGAGGCCTGGAGCATGGGTGGGGGCCAGCTGGTTTGCCCTGAAGGGTGTCCTAGATCAGGGTAGGAGTTCTCTTGGAGCATAGGGTGGCCTGGGCAAGGGGCCTATGGTGGTTTGCAGTCTGGCCACACCCCTGGCGACCCAAGGGGAGGCCCTGGTATCTGGGTTTTATTTATCTTCTACAATTGAAACTTTGTAGCCTGGAGCAGAGGCCTGGGCCAATTAGGGTTTGTGGAAAGCTTGGCTTCCTCCATCGCCAGGTGCAACCCAAACCTCCCTCCTGCTCTCTCTGTGACTGTAGCCATCTTAGTTAGGTTAATTTGCACACTCACTCTGATTGGCTAGTAAATGTGGCTGGTGGGCGTAGCTTGTGGGTATTGCGGAGGTACAGTCAATTTTCATATTACTCTTTTATTAGATAGAATAATTTCAAGAAAGTCTGTTAACTATGGCCAAATTACATGTTTGTGAGGATGGCCAATAGACTCTACGCTTACATGATATTTTATTAAAAGCCTGGAAGTGCTCTTGCCAGTGTGCTCAGCCTGTGCATGGAAGGGTTGCAAGTTTGATTCCCAATCAAGGGCATGTGCCTGGGTTGCAGGTTCATCCCTGGCTCCAGTCAGAGTGCAAGTGGAAGGCAACCCATCAATGTGTCTCTCTCACAATGTTTCTCTTTCTTTTTTCCCTCCCACCCTCCTTTCCACTCTCTATAAAAAAACAAAAAAAAAATGGAAAAATAATCTCGGGTGAGGATTAACAACAACAACATCAACAGCTGGAAGTGAGGCCACTATCGAAGAGTTCCAATGAGTGAAGTAAAATTTTACTCAAAGAAAAACACACACACACACACACACACACACACACACACACACACACACAAAAGTTTAAACCTTCTAAGAAGAAAAGTTCATTTACCTAATCTAATGTTTTTTCTAGTTCAAAAGATGTCTGATTTTGCAGATGATAGAATTGTATTCCTTGCTGCCCTCTTGTGAGTTTTAAGAAAACTGTTCCTTAGTTTATTAAATGAACTTTTTAAATTCAGCAAACATTTACTAAATGCTTACCTTGTGCCAAGCACTCTGATGTTAACACAAAAATAAATAAGACATGATGCCTACTCTTATGGAATTCACACATTAAGGAAGGCTATCAATAGCCAAACATTGATAATATAGTAATGATGAAGACAAGTTCAAGGGTTTGCTGGACCACCTAAAACAGCCTGTGTGTTTTTTAGAAGATAGGATGGAGCACTCCAGGAAGTCTTCCAAAGGAGAGGCAATAGAGATGAGCTGTTTCCAAAAGACATTTAGGTAATAGAATTGATGAGACTCTTTGATAGGGTGATACAGATATGGTAATAAGGATCAAGGCAGCAGTGTAGAATAACAATATGTCTATTTGGCCAAACCTGAACTTAATACCACATGGACATAAAGGAGACTTTAAAATATTCAGCCTTTTCAATTCTTTTAGCATAGTCTCTATGAGTTATTTCCTAAAAGGATCGCAGTCATATTTCATATTTAATTTATTCTATTTCTCATCTCAGCTATTATCACTTAGTACTTTTAAGGATTTTTACTGGGATATTGTTATTATCATTTTATGTTTGATAACTGCAGGTTGTGGACAAAAAAGGAGTCACATATTATATCTGACAAGGTCAGGGGAGGCCTGCTTGGCAGGCTTTACAAACCCAGAAACCAAAGTAACCACACAGGGTGGTCTGAAAATAAAAATTCCTAACTAAAAGTTGGTCATGAGGAGTAATCCCATCCTAGACCTGTAGCTTCCTTGACAAAGGTCCATCTTTAACTTAGAACTTGTCTATTGTCTGTGCACCTAAGATAAATTATACCTTTGAACTGTCAGCGCAATTTTCTTTTCTGAACCCCTCGAAAGCTCAACTGCTTCCCAGAGCATGAGACCACACTGTTTTCTTGTTGCTCACATACCACCTATATGTGCTATAAATGTTAACATACTATCCCCACCAGCGTAAAAGTAGTATGTATCTCTCTGGGGGTTTTTGTTTGGTTATGTTTTTTTTGCTTTCTCCCCCCTCTCTAATCTACTACCAATGAATTTCATTTAACCCTCCTTAGGTCTCCTCTTTTGATTATTTTGCATAAAACAAGCTGAAAAACTGCCATTCTCTGGAGCATTTTCTCAGTCCTTAGAGATTTTGCTTCCCAACTATCGTCATTGGCTCAAATAAACTCTTAAAAGACTTTCCTTGGGCTGGATGTTCTTTCATCGACAAAAGACAGGTAATATTCAAACAAAATAGCACAACACAAGTGTCTTGGAAAAAATTTTCACAATAAGCAAAAGCATGGGTGCTGTCAGGAAACAAGTTAAATATTTTTCAGTTTCTCACTGCTGTAATCTCTAAGGCCATCCACAGCACCTGGCATATTGCTGGTTGGTTGAAATAATAAATTTGAATAAATGACTAAAAAGTGATTGAATTTGAATGAATGAGTGGTTTTAAAATCAGTCTGTGAAAAAAGAGTAAGATTTGTTTGTTTTTGGCTTAAACAACAAACATTTATTTTTCCCAATCTAGAAGCTGAGAAGTCCAAGATCAAGATTGCAGCAAATCCGTTTCTGTTGAGAGCTCTCTTCTTGGCTTGTGAGGGCTTCCTCCTAGGTGTATCCTCATTTGTCTCTCTTCCTCTTATAAAACCACTAATCTAATCATTGGGGCCTGAACACATGACCTCATCTAACCCTTAACTGCCTCCCAAAAGCTCTATTTCCAAATACCATCAAATTGTGGGTTAGGGTTTAAATTAATGAATTTGGGGGCACAATTCAGTCCATAGCAACTTGGAAGACATTTAGAACAGATATCCTATCTAATAAAAGAGTAATATGCAAATTAACCATCACTTTGCTACACCCACAAGCCACACCCACCAGCCAAGCAATAATATGCAAATTAAACCAACCAAGATGGCTACAGCCTCGAAGAGAGCAGGAGGCTTGGGTTTCCCTAGCAATGGAGGAAGCCAAGCTTTCCTCACACCCTGGCCAGCCAGGCCTCCACTCAAGGCTACGAAGTTTTAATTATAGAAGATAAATAAATCACAACAAAAATGGCTACAACCATGGAATAAGCAGGAGGCTTGGCTCTGCTCAAGGCTACTAGTTTCAATTATAGAAGATAAATAAATCCCAGATACCAGGGCCTTTACTTGGATTGCCGGGGGGGCATGGCTGGCCTGCAAACCATCACAGGTCCCTTGCCCAGGCCGTCCCACACCCCAAGGGAACCTTCACCCTGATCCAGGACACCCTTCAGGGCAAACCAGCTGGCCCCCTCCCGTGCACCAGGCCTTTATCCTATCTAATAAAAGAGTAATATGCAAGTTGACCATCATTCCAATACACAAGATGGCTTCCCCCATGTGAACACAATATGGCCACCACAAGATGGTCAGCAGGAGAGGGTAGTTGGGAGGGATTAGGCTTGCAGGAGAGAGCAGTTGTGGGCAATCAGACCAGCAGGGGAGGGCAGTTAGGAGTGACCAGGCCCATAGGGAAGGGCAGTTAGGGGCAAACAGGCTGGCAGGAGACAGTTAGGCATTAATCAGGATGGCAGGGGAGTGGTTAGGGGGTGATCAGGCTGGCAGGCAGAAGTGGTTAGGGGCAATCAGGAAGGCAGGCAGGTGAGCAGTTGGGAGCCAGCAGTCCTGGATTGTGAGAGGGATGTTTGACTGCCCATCTTACTGGGATCAGGCCTAAATGAGCTGTCAGACATCCCTTGAGGGGTCCCAGATTGGAAAGGGTGCAAGCTGGGCTGAGGGACACATCCCCCTGTGCACGAATTTCATGCACTGGGCCTTTAGTCCTATATAATAAAAAACTAATATGCTAAGTGTCTGGTTGACCAGTCAGCCGTTCAACCAATCAAAGCATAATATGCTAATGATATGCTAAGGTTGCTCAACCACTCACTATGATGTGCACTGACCTCCAGTGGGGCAGACACTCCAACCAGTAGGTTAGCTTGCTGCTGTGGTCTGACTGATTGGGACTGAGCAAGATGGGACCAGACACCTCTGGAGCCCTCCCTCAGTTCCTCCCCACTGGCCAACATCTTGTGTCTCTCCCCAGCCCTGATTGTGCACTGGTGGGATCCCCCGCCTTGGCCTGCACCCTCTTGCAATCCAGGATCCCTTGGGGGATGTCAGAGAGCTGGTTTGGGCCCGATCCCACAGGCCAGGTTGAGGGACTCCACTGGTGCATGAATTCATGCACCGGCCTCTAGTAACTAATAAAGGATTCATTTCTAGAATACACAAAGAAGTCCTATAAAAAACAACAACAACAACAAACAATAAAATATTTTGAAAAAAATATTCTGAAAAAAAATGAGCAATGAATATGAATCAACAGTTCCAGAGGAGGAAACTCAAGTGGCTAACAAACATAAAAAAGATGCTGAACCACATTGGAACTCAAGGGAATGAATAAATATAGCATTTGATACCAATCAGTAAAAATTAACTCTGATCCTAATAGAATATGGGGATTCACATTACTAATATAGCACTTCCACTTCTACACCTTCCAATGCACAGGTTCATGAGGAAACGGGAAGGAGATGTTCAGAAGTCCATGAGGGTGGGGTGCTCCTGCAGCACTGGTTTTCATAGTTCCATGAAGAGACTGCTGGCCCCATCGTTGTGGCTCAGGGATTGAACATCTACCTATGATCCAGGAAGTCATGGTTGGATTCCCGGTCAGGGCACATGCCCGGGTTGTGGGTTCAATCCTCAGGAGTGGGTGTGCAGAGGGCAGTTGACCGATATTCCCTCTCATTGATGTTTCTATCTCTCTCTTCCTCTCCCTTCCTCTCTAGCCAGTGGAACCTTTCTATGCCACTGGTAGAACGAAGACAAGGCTCTTGACTCCGAAGTTCTGGGGACCCCGCTCCACAGCCAAGTGGCGTGTCATTGCATCCAGAAGAACTTCTTACAGAGCACATGGGACACATTGAATGTGACCAAAGTATAATAGCCTTGAAGGCACTGAAGGACAATGAGCTGGCTGGGTACAAGAAGTTTCCGGCCACACCTCATAAAATCTCAGCAATCCAAAATCTGATCCCAGAGCCACTGCCTGTGATGAAGGCGACTTTGTTCCTGCTGATGTGGAAGCTAAAGGCTCCTTGAATGGTGCCAAGGGCAGTCTCAGCTGAGTCAATGTGCCCTATCTTGGCCTTGAGATGCAGACCACATTGGGGCCTTCCCAGACACGAGCTGAGGTACACAAGCAGGCTGGGGACCCAGGCACAACACCTCCCTCAGCACCTCACGTCCTAAGAGGCCGCTCATGGCACCCAGGCCTTGGACACTGGCTGAACCAAAAGGGTAAGATTTGGATTGCTAAAAAAGATGGAGAAGAGTATTTGAGAAAGGGTGAGCCACATATATAAGCTAAGGCCATTTATCAAAGAAAACATGATACCAAGCACATAGATTAATTCTTAATTAGTGCTAATTTAGGAGGCTACTTGAGGGCACAAATATCCAAATACAACCAGAATCAACTCAGGTATTTTCCTTGAGTCTCACGGGATTTTTTACTGTACTCTATTCTTTGGAATACAAAGAGATTGAAGCAGAGAGGAAAGTGGGACCAGTTTTAGGACCCAGATCTCTTTCCACCACTTATTTCCAAAATGTTAGCCTGTGATACCCACAGCTTCAACCACTTCTTTTCAAGACCTAGACATAAATCTTGTTCAATAAAAACAATTAGCAGAAGAGAGAACATTAAACAGTTGTAATTATCTAAATGTCTCCCCATTAACCATTTGAATGACTAAATCCTCTACATTGATTATTTTAATAAATGATACTTAGAACCAAATAACCTCTAAACTCATTTGATTTCTACAGTGACAAAAATTGAACCTTTAGGCATTATATTGCAAGGCCCTGAATTGAGCCAGGCAAAGCAAAACAAATAAATTGGGTGGTGATGGAAGGGTGTTTGTGCACAATGGACCATCTAGCAAACACATTTTGATTATCAGTAGATGGGAGAACTCTGTAGTGTTACTCCCTAGTCAGAAAGTCACGCCCTAGTTAGGAAAATTCTTCCAAGCTTTGTAAGGTGTAATGATGCATCTACACTAATACAAGAGAAATATGCAAATTGACCATTACATCATGATGGCCACTAGTCAATCAGGAGTGAGTATGCAAATTAACTCATCAAAATTGCAGTGGCCCCACACCCTCTGGGTAGCATGCATGCAGGTTCAGAGCAGCTAGGTGGGATGGAATGCCTGCTATGAAAGGGAAGGCAGCGGGCAGAGGGTGCAATAGGAGCGGCGCTCCAGCTGGAACGAAGAGTCCTGCTGGAGCAAAGACAGAAGGTGTGGCCAGGGTGAAGGCCTGGGTGCCAGGTGCCCGGGGAAAATCAGTGCTGGCAGCCAGGGGAAGGAAGGCTATTGCATGAATCTTCATGCAATGGGCCAATAGTCAGAATAATAGTTTGCCACTATTCCCTATTGCCAACCAACATGAGCTCACTTCTGCTCTCTGAAGCACTGTTTCTCTCACTATTAAATCATTTACCCAATTCCATAAGGCCTGCTAGGAATATTATGTGTTGTCAGCTTAGACATTTTATTTATTTTTTTATTGATTTTAGAGGAGAGAAAGAGAAACATCCATGATGAGAGAGAATCACTGATTGCCTGCCTCCTTCACACCCCCTACTAGGGATAGAGCCTGCAACCTAGGTATGTGCCCTTAACTGGAATTGAACCAGAACCTGGGACTTTTTCAGTCTGTAGGCCAATGCACTATACACTACGCCAAACCAGCTAGGGCAGCTTAGATATTTTGCAACAGAGTGAATGCTTGGTCTCTCTGACTCTACCTTGCTCAAATGTGAGCTGTTCCCATGGCCTCAGGCTATCTGCTTTGTCCTGCACATAAACATGCCAATCGTTAGAGGAATTCTGCTTACAGCTTGAGTTTTACAAAAAATTAGCCCCTCCCATTTTCTCTTCTCTCTTTTTTTTTTAATTTTTTTATAGATTAAGGTATTAATATGTGTCCTTAACTTTCCCTTCTCTTAGCATAAAAGAAACCTGAACTCTGCACTTTCTTAAGGTGGGCTCCCAACTTCTCACTTGGTGCCTTCTCAATCAATAAACATCCCTTTCTCTAAACTCTGACTTTGGACCAGTAACAATATGATTGAGGAATTTTACCTTTTTAAATCTAAGATAAGAATTTTGCACAGATCTACCTGAAATCTAACTGAACAGAAGTCCTATAACTAAGGATTTACAGAATACTCCACAGCAAGACTGGTAGGAGGGACATAGATGCAGAATGGGCTGGTCCCACAACCACAAGGTGGGTAAAAATTGGGAGGGATATCTCAGCTGTGGAATTCCCCCCTTAGTAGCGAGGGGTCCCACCAGCCCAGGGTTCTAGTGTCGGGAAGAGAAATCCCCATAACTTCTAGCTGTAAAAACCAGTAGGGATTGAGGCTGACTGAAAAGAAGAACTGCTGAAGTCCCAGGTGATCCTCTTAAAGGGCCTGTGCATTGGACTTACTTGGACTCACTCACACTGAGCTCCAGCACTGGGGCAGCAATTTGCAAGGTGCCAAGGATACACAGGGAGAAATTGAATTGTCTGGCTTTGAGGCAAGGGCTGAAGGGGCAGCTTTCTCCTAGACAGAAGTTCTGGCAGAGACCATTCTTCCTTTGCTGAGCCTTTCCCCTGCAGGCACAGGTGGCCACTATATTTGAATCTCCATCAACCTAACACTGTTCACCCAACCATAGTGGTTCCCTGAGGCACAGCCCCACCCAACTGTGGGCCCACCCAAGCTGTTTCCAGTGACTTTTCCACATGAATGGTCTGTCTTAGCTCATTCTGTGGACTTGCCTAAAATCTCTTAAAGGTTCACAAGTCCCAAACAAATAGCATCTGGCCTTAGTGTGTACTATACATCTTGCTAAGCAGCCCAACCCTGGCAGGAGTGGCAGACAGCCTTGGTTTGCAGTTGGGCCTCTCCCAGGCACCTTCAAGCCCAGCAAAAGTAGCCGACATGGGCAGATGCTTGGTAGCTCATGCTAAGTGGCCCCAGGCAGGACCAAGAGGTGGCTGATTTTGGCGTGTACCTTCCAGGAGGCCCCAGAGCCAGGGCATGGTTGGAAAGCTTTAAAACATGCCACAGCATCAACCAACTACCTCCACAAGCCACACACTCAAGACACAGACTCAGTGGGCACCAGAGCCCCACTGAAATTAGTTCTGCTCCATGGGGTGAGCCCCTATCTAGCACATCCTCCACTGTAGTTGTGACCAGTCCTCACAGCCAATCAACCTGAGGATAAACCCTTCCAACTGATGAGTTAACAACAACCAAGGCTCAACTACACCAGGAACATACACACAACCACACAGAGGTTGCACCTACAGTGCCCAGCAGGCTGCACCAGTGGCCCCTACAAGACACTTACTACATTAGGTCACTCTACTAATACCAGAAGTTGTAGTAGCTCTACCTAATGCATAGAAACAAACACAGGAGGCAGTCAAAATGATGAGGGAAAGAAACATGTCCCAAATGAAATAACAGAACAAAACTCCAGAAAAAGAACTAAACAAAAAGGAGACAAGCAATCTATCAGGTGCAGAGTTCAAAACACTGGTCATAAGGATGCTCAATGAACCTAGGGGAAGAGGAACTTAGAACTTCAGTGAAGAGATAAGGAACATAAAAATGGAGCTAAAAATTATAAAATGTACCAGTCATAAATTAAGAATACAATAAATGAAAAGAATACATTATAGGGAATCATTAGTAGACTAGATGAAGCAGAGGATCAAATCAGTGATTTGGAAGATAAGAAAGAAAAATAACATCCAATCAGAACAGAAAAAAAAAATTAGGACAACAATAAGCATACCAACATTCACATCATGAAGGTGCCAGAAGGAGAAAGAGAGAGAGCAAGGAACTGAAACCCTATTTGAAAAAAAATTAAAGATAGAAAACTTCCCTAACTGGTGAAGGAAATACACACAAGTCTGGGAAGTACAGAAAGTCCCAAACAAGATTAACTCAAAGAGACCCACACCAAGACACATCATAATTAAAATTCCAACAGGTTAAAGACAGTCTTCTTTACTAATACATATTTTTATTTATTTCAGAGAGGAAAGAAGAGGGAGAGAGAGATAGAAACATCAGTGATGAGAGAGAATCATTGATTGGCTGCCTCGTGCACACCCATTACTGGGGATCAAGCTTTTAACCCAGGCATGTGCCCTGACAGGGAATTGAACCATGACTTCATGGTTAATGGGTTGACAACCACCGAAACACACTAGCCAGACAGAGAGAGAATCTTAAAAGCAGCAAGAGAAAAGCAATTAGTTACCTACAAAGGAGCTTCCATAAGACTGTCAACTGATTTCTTAACAGGAGCTTTGCAGGCCAGAAAGGATTGGCATAAAATATTTGAAGTGATAAAAAAAGCAAGAACCTAAGAACAAGATTACTCAACCCAGCAATGCTATCACTTAGAATCCCAGACAAGAAAAAGCTAAAGATGTGGAAGAAACATACAGACTGAAATTAAAGTATGGGAAAAGGCATTTCATGAAAATGGAGATAGGGAAAAAAAAAAAGCTGCAATAGCAATACAAGATAGATTTTTTGTTTTTTTAAAAAAAGACTATAACAACAGACAAAGAAGGACCCAGCAATTCCACTTCTGAGTATTTATCTGAAGAAACCCAAATCACTAAAGCAAAAAGACATATGCATCCATATGTTCACTGCATTATTATTTACAACAGCCAAGATATGGAAGCAACCTAAGTGTCGTTCAATAGATAAATGAATAAAGAAGAAATGGTACATATATACAATGGAATATGACTCAGCCATAATAAAGAATGAAATCTTGCCATCTGCTGAAGCTGGTATGGCTCAGTGGATGGAGCGTCAGCCTGCGGACTAAAGGGTCCCAAGTTTGATTTTGGTCAAGGGCACGTACCTTGGTTGCAGGCAAAAGCCCAGTAGGGGGTGTGCAGGAGGCAGCTGATCGATGTTTCTCTTTCATTGATGTTTCTAACTCTCTATCTCTCTCCCTTTCTCTCTGTAAAAAAATCAATTAAAAATATATATTAAAAGAATACCTTCAATAAGTATAAAGTTTCTAAATGATAAAAAAAAAGAAAGAAAGAAATCTTGCCATCTACACAATATGGATGGACCTAGATGGTATTTTTGGTGAATGAAATAAGTCAGACAGGTAAAGACAAATGTCATATGATTTCTCTTATTTGTGGAATCTAAAAACAAAAACAAAAAACAAAATAAACAAACAAAATAGAAATAGACTCATAGATAGAACAATTTGATGTTTGCCAGATAAGAGGGAGGTTGAGAGGTGAGGAGGTGGATGAAAAAGGTGGAGGTATTAAGAAGCATACATTGGTGCCCAGCTAGTATGGCTCAGTAGATGAGCAACCCATGAACCAGCAGGTCACGGTTTGATTCCTAGTCAGGGCATAGGCCTGGGTTTCAGGCTTGATGCTCTTTAGGAAGCAGCAGATAAATGATTCTCACTCATCATTGATGTTTCTACCCCTCCCCCTTCCTCTCTTTCTGAAATCAATAAAAACACATTTTTTTTAAAATAAATGAAGTGTACATTGGTAGAAATAGAATAGTCACAGGAATGTCAAGTACAACATAGACAAATGGTCAATAATATAGTAATAATTATGTATGGTATCAGATGGGCACTAGATTTATCAGGATGATCACTTCATAAGTTATACAAATGTCTTATCATTGGGTTGTTCACCTGAAACTAATATAATATTGTATGTCAACTAAAATTGAAAAATAAAAAAAATTATTAAGAAAAAAAGAATTTTGTATTTCTTCCAACCCCCAAAAAAATATCAGCAATGGACAAAGATTAGATAGACTTGATTTGCCATATTTATAATACAGAGAAGGGACATCATCTTAAATAAGTTAAGGCAAGAACTGTGTCACGCTCATCATTGTACCCTTAGAGGTTAGTGCAGCACAGTTTAAGTTCACAGAATTATTTTTTGATCTGAACTTAATACAAAGTAATTTAAATTAAAATCTAGGCTAGGCCTAACAATAAACAATATGAATTTACATCTCATGCAATAATGTATTTAAAGCACTGTATTTAAGATTTTTGAATACTTAAAATACAATAATGTTTTTAAAGCACCGTATTTAAGATTTTTGAATACTCAGGTGGGCCCTGACTGGTTTGGCTTGGCTCAGTGCATAGAGCATCAGCCTGTGGACTGAAGGGTCCCAGGTTCAATTCCGGTCAAGGACATGTACCTTGGTTGAGAGCATATCCCCAGTAGGGTGCATGCATGATGTAGATGATGGATATTTCTCTCTCAATGATGTTTCTAACTCTCTCTGTAAAAAATCAATAAAATATATTTTTAAAAAATAAATAAATAAAATGGCAGGTGGGCAGACTCTATAGCATGTTGCGCTGTGGTATGTGTAAATACTGTGATCTGTTTTTTTCTTCTGCAGGGCCAGCACTTCTAGATGAATGTCAGAGAGAGCCAGCAAATTTGGGTAGTTTAGCACTTTCTATAACCCAGCGGTTCTCAACCTGTGGGTCGCAAGGAGGAGCTGTATTAAAGGGTCGAGGCATTAGGAAGGTTGAGAACCACTGCTATAACCAATCAGTGCATCAATTTTTCTTTAAAAAATATGTCTTTACTGATTTGAGAGAGAGAGAGAAGAAAGAAGAGGGAGAGAGAGAAAATGATCATCTGCCTCCTATACCCTTCCTAATGATTAAACCTGGGCACTTGCCCTGACCCAGAATCGAACCTGTGACCTATTGGTGCATGGGTTAACACCCAACCACTGAGCCACAGACTGGGCCAGTGAATCAATTTTTATAAAGCACTTAGTATGTATGGGGAATTGTCTGGAGTTGGCTGGAAGAATTGGAAAGCTTTTTCTAAATGAACTACATGTTACTCCCAAATCTCCTCTTTTCTTGGAATTTATATGAAGCTTATATCAAAAGAAAACATGACATCAAAGCAAGTAAGTTTTGCCATTTCTTGGGGTCTTAAGTCCTTATAATAGCCCCTTAAAACTTACAAAGCAAACAGATCTGTATGCTTTGCTCCTATTAATTTGTTTTTTTTCTGTTGATCAAATTTTTAATTCACTTAATTTTTAGATTCACTTGTAGACAGATATGTATTTGTTGTTCATAATTTTTTGTCTTTTACCTTTTTCTTCTTCCTCTTCTAAAAGAGTACCTTTCAGCATTTCATATAATACTGGTTTGGAGTTGATGAACTCCTTTAGCTTTTTCTTCTCTGTGAAGCTCTTTATCTGCCCTTCAATTCTGAATGATAGCTTTGCTGGATAGATTATTCTTGGTTGTAGGTTCTTGCTGTTCATCACGTTGAATATTTTTTGCCACTCCCGTCTGGCCTGCATCGTTTCTGTTGAGAAATCAGCTGACAGTCGTATGGGTGCTCCCTTGTAGGTAATGAACTGTTTTTCTCTTGCTGCTTTTAATATTCTCTCTTTGTCTTTTGCTCTTGGTATTTTAATTATGATGTGTCTTGGTGTGGTCCTCTTTGGATTCCTTTTATTTGGGGTTCTGTGTGCTTCCTGGACTTGTAAGTCCATTTCTTTTACCAGATGTGGGAAGTTTTCAGTCATTATTTCTTTAAATAGGTTTTCAGTATCTTGCTCTCTCTCTTCTTCTGGCACCCCCACAATTCTGATGTTGGTACGCTTGAAGCTGTCCCACAGGCTCCTTACATTATCTTCACATTTTTGGATTCTTTTCTCTTCTTGCTTTTCCAGTTGAGTGTTTTCTGCTTCTTTATATTTCAAATTTTTGACTCGATCCTTGCCTTTCTCTAGTCTGCTGTTAGGACTCTGTATAATATTTTTTATTTCAGTCAGTGTATGTTTAATTTCTATTTGGTCCTTTATCATCTTTAGTTGGACCTTTTTCATCTCCTCTTGGGTCTCACTAAATTTATCCATCTTTTCTAGCATATTCTTGAAAAACCTTATAAGTGTGGTTTTGAACTCTATATTCAGTCATTTTTTTCCCTTCATTTCTTTTGTTTGTGATCCCTTCCCTTGTCTCGGCATTTTCACTATGCCGGGGAAACTTCTGTGTTGAATTCAGCCTTATGATACCAGACGCAAAACCGAAGAAGCCTCTATTGAGCTTGGGAGAAGTGGAGTCTCAGGGCTTAAGGGACCGCCTTGCCTTCCAGTCGGCCCCGCCCTTCACGGCCCCTGAGTCTCACGTGACTGGGTAATGGCTGGAGCCGTCCTTGTGCCTCTAACCGCTGCCCTTCCAGCTCCCCTGCGCAGCAGGACCACAGGAGTCTAGGTCTCCAGGGTTTAGTCCGAAACAGGGGCTTAGTGGAGTCAGAAGTGGCACAGTTGGGAGGGTCTATCCCCCACCCACTCGCGAAAGCCAGCGGCACAATCAGCAATCTGTCCTGCGCGCAGTGCCGTGCGAGGCACCAGGCCTTTGATCTTTTGCGACTCCCCTAAGTTTCCGTGCACCTCTCCCTTTTCACAGTCCAGACTCCCCCCGCATGAGTTTCGGCTGGATCTGGGGTCCAGTGTCGTAGGATAAGGGGTTCAATGCCCTTGAGAGTCTCCGTTTCCCTCCCGCCAGAGAAAGCCAGCCAGGTACTCCGGCACCCGCTCTCTCAGCGAGTGTCTCCGTACCTCAGCTTTTTGCAGCTCCTCTGGGTTTCTGTGAGCCCCTCTCTTTCCTTCTAGCTGTAGAACTTCCACTCAGCCAGCTTTCCTGTGGTTCTGGATGATGTCCGTTCTGTCTTTTAGTTGTAGTTTTGAAATTGTTGTGCGAGGCAGCAGTGTAGGTGTTCACCTATGCCGCCATCTTGGATTACTCCTCCTATTAATTTGTTTTATGTCAGTTTAGTTCTCAGGCCCAGCTGAAAAACCCTAAGAATCTGAATCAAACCTTGGTTCAATTTTTATCTTCCTATGACCTCAGCTCCCCAGAAACTGCAAAGCTATCATGACCTTGAAGAAGCCTTCCTGACTGTGTGTTCCACCTCCAGTCTCATTCTTTTCCCTGCTCTATGTTTGCTCATATTACTTATAATTACCCAACATTATCTTATTAACTTGTTTATTGTCGTTTACTCTTTCTAGCCTATAAGCTTCATAAATGCAGGGATCTTATCCAGTAGTGAAAATCTGTGTATCCAGGGTCCAGAATAATTACTGGCAAACATTGGGGCTCAGTAAATATTTGTTAGATGTTTGAATGAATGAATCTGCCTGTTTTCCCCCCTCTTCCTCCCTATTAATATTCTTTCCCCTCATTGTGGATATCCTCCAGAGGCTTGTGTCTCACCAATGGACCAATATAGTTTGATCTTTTGTTTTTTAATTCAACCCCACATTTCCACTGACTCTCACACCCTTTGTTACCTAATAAACATCATTTTATTTCTTATTAAAGAAAACACACAAAACTTGGTCCCCTCTTCACAGCCCATCTGTCAGCAACTCTTACCACTTCTTTTCCTATAATTTTTCCAGACTTATGTCAGTATTTATCATTATTAATATCACTCAAAGTAATATACCTTAAGTTTAAATTGAGCATTGTCATTTATAGAGTATTTTAACATTATGATGTTATTTAACCCTTAAAACCTTATAAAACTGGGTATTTATCTTAGAGAAAAGAAGCGTATGTTCATAAAAACCTGTACATGACTGTTCATAGCAGTTTTATTTGTAAGACCCAAAAACTGAAAACAGCTCAAATATCCATCAATAAGGGAATGTACAGACTATGGGAACACTCAAAGAATGGAATACTACTCATTAATAAAATGGAACAAAGTATTAACACATGCAACAACCTGGATGGGTCTCAAAGGCATTAAAAAAAAACAATCTCAACAAAATAAGTGAAAAAAAAAGACAATCTCAACGAAAGTTCACATATTGTAAGATTAAAATAAAAAAATTGTAGTAACAGAGAACAGATGAGTCATTGCCAGGGCGTGGTGACAAGGGGGGATGTGACTATAGGAGTAGTACAAGGGAGTGTCTTGTGGCAATGGAATAGTTCTGTATCTTGATTGTGTTACTGGTTACACAAATCTATACATCTGATCAAATTTCATAGGACTGAATAGCAAAGCAAATACAATAAACCAGTATATGTCAGAACTATGAGATCTGCCCTGGCCGGTGTGGCTCAGTTGGTTGGAAGGCATCCCCTGCACAGAAGGTTGCAATTTCATTCTGATCAGGGCACATGCCTGGGTTTCAGGCTCAGGCCCCAGTGGGGACCATGCAGGAGGCAGCCAATCAGTGTTTCTCTCTCTCCCCCTCTCCTCTCCTCTCTCTCTAAAATCAATTTAAATCTTTAAAACATGCACAGACTGCCCTAGCTGGTTTGGCTCAGTGAATAGAGTGTCAGCCTGTGGACCGAAGGGTCACAGGTTCAATCCCAGTCAAGGCTACATACCTTGGTTGCAGGTTCCCCAGTCCTGGTTGGGGTGCATGCAGGAGACAACCAATCAATATGTCTCTCTTACATAAATATTTCTCTCTGTCTCTCTTTATCCCTTCCTCCCTTTCTAAACATCAATATCCTCTGGTGAGGATTAACAAACATACACACAACCTGTGAAATCTGAATGAAATCCATAGTTAATTATAAATTCCTGTTTCTTTTATTTTTTTTATTGATTTCAGAGAGGAAGGAAGAGGGAGAAAGAGATAGAAACATGCATAATGAGAGAGAATCATGGATCCGTTGCCTCTTGCAAGTCCCCCACTGGGGATCGAGCCCACAACCCAGGCATGTGCCTTTGACTGGAATCAAACCTGGGACCTTTCCGTTCGAAGGCCAAATGCTCTATCCACTAAGCAAAATCGGCTAGGGCCATAAATTCCTGTTTTTGATAATGTTATCATCAGAAGAAGCTAAAGTGAAGGATGCATAGAGTTCTCTCTACTATTTTCACAACTTCTGTGAGTACAAAATCATTTTAAAATAAAAAGTTTAAATTATGTGTAATTATTCAAATTGTATATTTAACAAAAAAAATGACTGACTTTTAACTAGAAGAGCTATCAAGTAAAAACATTTACACTGAAAAGATCCTCAATTGCAAATATTAGAGCTATATTTAATATTATGAATCATTCTGAAAACCTTAGTAAGAGTGACACTCTAAATTGGTACCTGATAAGCATGATTAATAAGGAGCAAATTTAATTTTACTAACCTGGAGCCATAGTTGCCAGCAGGGTTTCAAGAATAGCTGCTGCCACTGAAGTGGCCTGTGTTCCCTCTCTGGGAGGCGAGGCCTGCCATCTGCTGTGCGGGAGCCACCTAGCCTGCAATGTGATTAGAGGGCGGAGGGTTTAATTGGATGTTCTTTTTGTAAAACCTTGTTATATACAAAATTCTAAGGTAATTGTAATCTGGATTACTTCCCATGAAAAGTGAATTTTGGCTAAATATGTGTAAGTTGTATAGATGACTTTGTAAATAAAAACCCAATCACAGGGGAAAACCCCATATGAAGTCTAAGGGACAAGTGGTGATAGCCGCCTTAGCAATTCATGTATCTTAGGGCTTACCAGAGGCACTGTGCTAAGGGCTTTCATAGATGGCCCCATTTCAGAGTCCCGTGGCAAGCAGCTGTGCATGCACTCCTGCAGCACACTGCGCACAGACTGTGGGAGCCAGAGTGAGCAATAAGAATCCTGTCCTCTAGCTATTGGGCTCTGTGCCCTGATCACTAACTGCTGTGTCTGATCAGAAGTGCAGAACAGAGCTCGGCAGTCATTGCTGCTGCTCGCCCTGCATGGCTACAGGCATCTCCCTTGCTGACTGAAGCAATTCTGTGAGACTGAAAGTGTCGGCCCCTTCTCCTCGGCCCCCTCCATTTTTCTCTTTTCCCCATTTTAAGGGCCAGACAAACACCAGGATATTCAAAAGCAACTGTATAGAGGGGGGAGGAAGAATTAGGAAGTTACTACACATGCCCTGGGAAACAGGCTTTAAAAAGACTCAATAGCCGGGACCGGTTTGGCTCAGTGGATAGAGCGTTGGCCTGCGGACTGAAAGGTCTCGGGTTCGATTCCGGTCGGGGGCATGTACCTTGCTTGCGGGCACATCTCCACTGTGGGACGTGCAGGAGGCGGCTGATCGATGTCTCTCTCTCTCATCGATGTTTCTGACTCTATCTCTCTCCCTTCCTCTCTGTAAAAAATCAATAAAACATATTTTTTAAAAAAGACTCAATAATACCGTAAGTCTATACCTCAAGTTGATCCTCAGAAGAGACAGCCTACAACAATTTTTTAAAAAGGAAAACAAAAGCCAGCAAACTTTGGAGAAGGGAGAAAATCTGATTTCCAGAGCTACCATATCATAAGATTCAAAACTTCATATTTTCAACAACAACAAAAAGGTCACAAAACATACAAAGAAACAGGAACATCTGGTCCATTCAAAGGGAACCAAACAAACAAATGAACATGAGCTGAATTGTCCCAAAGAAAAAACAGGTGGTGGCCCTACCACCCAAAGACTTACACATCAAGGAAGTCTTGGAACAGTGAGAAAGGGGAAGATATTATTTAAAGAAATAATGGGGAAAATGCCCCAAGTTTGATGAAAGATGTAAATATAAACATCAAAAAAAAAAAACTCAACAAATTCCAGACAGAATAAACTTTGCCAAATATTTTTTTTCACCTATTTCATGAAGACAGGGAACATGCTGAGAAACTAGTGAAGCTGCAGAACCAACAAGGTAAACCAATCTTCCCTCAGGATATCAAGAAAACAGACAGTGAGAACTGGGAGAATGGACTGAGCACATGGAGTAGGCCTTACACTTGGAAAGCTTGAATCGGTCACTACTGGAACTGTACAAACTGGCCATTGACAAATACAACCCCTATTTGTGTGACTTCATTGAGGCTCACTACCTGATTGAGCAGGTGAAATCCACCAAAGGACTGAGGAATCACAAAAACAGCTTGTGCAAGATGGCGGCCCAGGAATCTGGCATGGCAGAATGTTTCTTTGACAAACCCACCCAGGGAATTAATTATAATGACAACTAAGCCTTTGAAGAAAGTGAAAAGGCAACGCATTCAAATCATATAGCTGAGAAGGGATTAATATGCAGAATATATATAGAATTCCTAAAACTAAACAACAACAAAAAACAAATAGCCTGGGCCCTGGCCAGTATGGCTCAATGGGCCCTGGGTTTGATTCCGGTCAAGGGCATGTAACTCGGTTGCAGACTCCTTCCCTGCTGGGACCCTGATCAGGGCATATACAGGAGGCAACCAATCAGTGTGTTTCTTTCACATCAATGTTTCTCTCTGTCTCTTCCTCTCTCTTCTACTCTCTCTAAAAATCAATAGGAAAATATCCTTAGGTGAGGATTTAAAATGAAAGAAAGAAAAAACAAACAAACAAATAATTTAGTCCAAAAATGGGCAAAGGACTTGAATAGACATTTCTTCAAAGAAGATATTTGAATGGCCAATGAGCATCTGAAAAGATGTTCAACACCACTAATCACTAGGGAAATGCAAATCAAAATCACAATAAGGTAACACTTCATATCCGTTAGGATTGCTATCATCAGAAAAGCGGAAATAACAAATGTTGGCAAGGATGTGGAGAAATTGGAACTCTTGTGCATTGCTGGTATAAATGTCTAATGATACCACCCCTGTAAAATAGTATGGTGATTCCTCAAAAAAATAAAAATAAATTTAACATATATGATCCAGCAATTCACTTCTACCTAGATATATACCCAAAATAATTGAAAACAAAGTCTCAAAGAGGTAAGTATATCTGTGTGACCCCATTTATATAAGGCACCTAGAGTAGTCAAAATCATAGAGACGGGCTAGGGGAAGGGGAAAATGGGGAGCTAGTGTTTAATGGGTGCAGTTTGCATTGTAAGATGAAAGGGGTTCTGGAGATGGACAATGGTGATGGTTGCTCAACCATATGAATATAATTAATACCACTTAATTGTATACTTGAACATGGTTAAGACAGTAATTTTCATGTTATGTGTATTTTACAATAATAGTGGGGGAGGAGGCAGAGAATCAGGGCTAATTCAGGCCAAATCCAATATATATATATATATATATAAGTTTCTATGTAGTTAGAAAATTAAGCAACAACTTTGACTTGTCATCCCTCTTCTCACATTCTAGGGGCATACATTTTACAATCAAGCTTCCCGATGCACTCAATAAGTGAGAGAAAAATCGCACTTCAGCCACACTCTCTCAAGCATGGTTTCAGAATAAAAGCATTGTTATACATGCAAAGACTCAAAAATGTACATCCCAGGCATCTTTCTCAGAGACTACCAGATGACAAAAGTCAGTACTTAATTGCCAGTGGCAGGTATCATGTATTTTTATCTGATCTCTCCACAGAACTGAACATAAACACCCTAAGGAAGGAGCCATATTTTACACTTCTTTTACTCAACCGGGTTTTGACACTGTGTCCATACATATTAGAGATTCGATAAATGGTATATTTATTTTAGAGATATTACAGTGGATCTTCCATTAGCAGAAAGCAGGGGAGAAAGGGAGTCGCCAGGGACTTGGGGAGTGTGAAGGCTCAATTCCTGAGCGATCCACTCAGCAGCAGTCCATTCTCTCCTCCCTAGTCCACCCAACTTCGCCTCTAATTCTTGCCAACATATGCCTCCACGCTGTAATATTGTGGCTGTTTCTTCCAGAAAAGATCTTTATTCATATTCTCCATCAGCATAGAATTACAAATTGGGGCACTTTCTCTTGCTTGTCAAGACACTTATTGAGTTAGGAAAATAGTTGTGCCCAAGGCAAGATTGTCTCTGCAGTTCCACTAAGTCCCAGTAGGTGGCTGTGACACTGCACAAACCAGTTCCAGTTTGATTTCTGTTTATTGAAATAATCCATCTCCTTTGCCATTGAGGTTACAATATTTATTTTTAGGATAACTTGATGGGCCTTGTCTGTAATTTAACAATATTGGAATCAAATTCTGATACCTAATCACAAAGATATAAGCTCTATTAGATTTCTTTTTTTTTTAGTTTATTTTTTATTATTGACAGTATTACAGATATCCTCTATAATCCCCCTCTTCCCCATCCCATCCAGCCCCCGCCCCAACCCAGGCCTTCACCCCACTATTGTCGATGCCCATAAACATATATATATTAAACAAATATAAATTATTTGTTTAATTCCCATTACCCCATCTATTAGATTTCAATTAGCATTCATTCTGATTTGATTATAATGCTTTAGCCATTTCAAATGGCTAATAAGGAAACATTTAGACAATTGCAGCTGTCTGGAGTTATTACATTTGCTATCATTTTCACAGAGTGATTCATGTGAAGATTGGGCCATAAAATGTGTTTTTGTTGGTAGAGACAAGGAATGATAGCTTACTGGGATGCGGGATACTATTAAGCATTTTGCTCTTGTGGTCTGGCATTTGGGAGTGTTTTTTCATTAGGAGGGAAATAGGAGTGTAAGTTGTTTGCCATTTAGCTATTTTCCAAAGAGATATTCTTCATTCTCCATCTACAATATTGTTTCATTTGGCAAAGGAAAAGAGGAATTAGCCAAGTTTCCTTTTCCTCTCTTTTAATTGAACTGAATACTTTTGTACTGAGCCAATTAACCACATCAAAACTTACCTTCTGCACAAAGGCCTTCCTGAGTGAATGGGATTGGGGTCTCCCTTCTCACTGAATACTCTCCCTACATGCAAACACTAAGGTATTGTAGCCCAGTTGCTAGACCACATGGTGAGGCTATTGAGATATGCTTTAAAACATAAAAGGAATGGTTGGACTAAATGACCTTAAGTCACTTCAGCCTCTACAGTCTAAGATTCTAGGGAGCAACAACAAAAAATTATTGCTGCCCCAAAGAGCCCTCGAAATAGGACCATTTGCCTGGAGTCTTAGAGCTGCCCACATGTGGTATATTTTTCTGAGTGGGACCTGCTCTTGACAGGTGGCAAACTTCACCTACAGAAAGTCACCCTCTTCTCTTTATGGACCACTAAGAGCCAATTCAAGTCTGAAAAGATAAAACTCATCAATGAAATCTCATGTGTTTTTATGTGCAACTAGAGTCCTGGTGCACGGATTCATGCACCGGTGGGGTCCCTCGGCCTGGCCTGTCCCCTCTCACAATCTGGGACCCCTTGGGGGGTGTCGGAGAACCAGTTTCAGCACAATCCCCGCAGGCCAGGCTGAGAGACCCCACCGGTGCATGAATCCGTGCACCAGGACTCTAGTATGCATATAAGATCTTTAGTTAATCTCTTCTCACCCTTCCCCCTGAGATTCATCAGTCTGTTCCATGTTTCCATGCCTGTGAATTGAGTGTCTGCCCCTTGGTGGTCAGTGTGCATCATAGCTACCAGTCAGACAGTCAGATGGTCGCTTAGGCTTTTATATAGAGAGATACTTTATAATTCTGACATAATTTGCATTTTATATAATTTGATAATTTGCCAATATGGCTTTAAAACTATAATCTGTTCAAGGAAACAAATGTGGTGACTCAAAACCAAATTTTGAGGCAAGCTTAGAATTCTCTTTTGTTCTTCTAGAAAATACTTCTCATGTACCAATGTAGAAATATTAATCCTCATAAATGCTCCTTCATTTTCAGAAGCCTAGGACATACTGCATAGAGTCTAGGATGGTATCCTTTGATTCTATGCTTTTGTGCAGCACAGCAGTAGAGAGCACCTCACTGTACCATGGACCCAATTCTATTCCAGGTCCCACTGTTTATGTGAGAACAGAAGAAAACACAACTTTCCATCCACCCTCCAGAGTTGCCTTTTACTGTGACAACTGTTACTTTAAAAATTTCTTTATGTTTGATTATAAGTTTGGTAATCTTCCAGAAATCAGCCTCATATAGGTGGTTGTGGGGTGGCCAGAAAAGTTTTGACCATAAAAAGAATGTAGGCTGACAAACTGAAGATTGGTCACTGCCCACGAGTCATAGGGTGGAGTCCATGTTTCCCAGAAGTGCAGACAATGGAATTCTGTAATACAGGGAAAATTCAGCAGACATTGCCAGAGCAGTGCCTCAAACTCAGTGGAGAGGGCGGGAGAGGGGGATGTAGGTTAGAGAAGGGGGATGGGGCAAAGCAAAAATATACACGAAAGGTGGCTGGAAACATATTTCCTTCTCTGTTTGACTCTCCCTAATGGTCTGTACTCAGTCATTTGGGAAAATAAGCATCTGAACAAACTCACTAGACACTTGGTGTAGAGAACGGCTATAACTCTTCAGTATTAGGGCGTGTGCTCAGGTTTGGGACTGAAAGTTCCTTCAAATGCAAAGAATACAACTCAGAATGACATTTTATGAAAGAAGCATATAGAACAATGGTTCTGCCCTGACCGATGTGGCTCAGTGGATAGAGCATTGGCCTGAGGACTGAAGGGTCCCAGGTTCGATTCCAATCAAGGGCATGTACCTTGGTTGTGGGCACATCTCCAGTGGGGAGTGTGCAGGAGACAGCTGAATCTATGTTTCCTACTCTCTATCCCTCTCCCTTCCTCTCTGTAGAACCATGGTTCTTACACTGTATTCCCGGCCAGAAGCAATGGAAAACTTGAAATTTAAAACAAATGCATTCTCAAGCTCCACTCCAGACCTGCTGAACTGAAATTGCTGGGGGTGGGGATCAGCAAAATATGACTCTAGAACTTCTGGTCAAGATGGCAGAGTAGGTACACGCTGTGCTCACCTCCTGCTATTACCACATCAAAATCACAATTAAATTATAGAATAGCCAAGACCGGTTTGGCTCAGTGGATAGAGCATCGGCCTGCGGACTGAAAGGTCCCAGGTTCGATTCTGGTCAGGGGCATGTACCTTGCTTGCAGGCACAACTCCAGAAGGGGGCGTGCAGGAGGCAGCTGATCGATGTCTCTCTCTGATCGATGTTTCTGACTTTCTATCCCTCTCCCTTACTCTCTGTAAAAAATCAATAAAATATATTAAATAAATAAATTAATTAATTACAGAACAACCACCCTTGAGAACTAATGAAGACAAGTTTAACAGAACTCCAATAACTAAGGATATAAGGAAGTCATTGAAGACTGAGAGGAGGGGTGGAGAGACTAACCTGTGGTGGTTAAGAATAGGGAGGGAGCCCTAACTGGTTTGGCTCAGTGGATTGAGTGTCAGCCTGAGGACTGAAAAGGTCCCAGGTTCGATTCCAGTCAAGGGCATACATGTACCTTGGTGCAGGCATATCCCTAGTAAGAGGTGTGCAGGAGGCAGCTGATCAATATTTCTCTCTCATCTATGTTTCTAGTTTTCTATCCTTCTCCCTTCCTCTCTATAAAAAAATCAATAAAAATAAAGAATAGGGAGGGAGTCAAAGAAAGGAACCATCTTAGGTTCCACCATATTGATATGACCTTCAGATTCTCAGGGGGCCACCATCTTAGGCTCCACCTTACTCCTCCCCTTCTTCTGAATTAGTCGATTGCACAATAATGTGAATCTGAGCTTTGAGCTCTGACCAATCAAGTCAAAGTCAGAGTGAGGATTAAGACAGGCTGAGTCAGGGAATAAAACCCGAATAGACTTCCAGTTCAGTGTGCTTTGCCCATGATTTTCAGGCGGCAACTACACCCTTCTGCAGAAGTAAATTTGCCTTGCTGATCCAAAAAAAAATTGGGAGGGAATATCTAGGTAGTGGGCCCCCACTGAGGAACCATGGTCCCAGCTCTATCCTGGGCTCCCCAACCCAGAGCCCAGTGCAAGGTAAAGAAGTCCCCGTATCATCTGGCTGTGAAACCCAGCATGGATTCCACCAGGAGAGCTAGAGGCTGTGGCAGAGCCAGGGGCTCTTTTAAAGGACCCGCATACAGACTCACTCCTTCACACTCACCTAAGCTCCAGAGAAGGAAGAGAAGGAGCAGCAGTTCACTACAGGGAGAAGCTGAATTATCTGGCTTCAGGATGAAAGCTGAAGGGGTAGTTCTCTCTGGGACAAAGCACAGGCAGGTACCATTGTTCCTCTGTTGAGCCCCCCCTGCCCCATAACTGCCTGCAGGGGCAAGTGGATGCCACTCTGTGTTAATGAGCCTGGCTGGCATGGCTCTCACCTCACCCCCTGATGATTTCCTGAGACCCTACCCTACTCATCTCGTGCCAGGCCCAACCTCTTTTCAGAGGTTAATCCACACCAATGGCTGGCCTAGGCCCATGCTTCAGACTTTCCTAAAATCTCTCAAAGGGGCACATACCCAAAACAAGCAGCGGCTGGCCTTGGCGTGCCCTGTTCCTCTTGCTAAGCAGTCCTAAGCCTGGCACTAGTGGCTGCCAGCCTCAGTTCACAGCATATCCTCTCCCAGGTGCCTCCAAGCCCAGCACAGGCAACTACCAACTGCAAATCACTCCACAGCTCCTACCAGGTTGGCCCAGGATGGACACAAGCAGCAGCTGACATGGCTGCACTGAAGCCCATCCCCAGAGGCCCCCGAACCAACATACCTGGTAGCCAGCCTCAAACCACACCAGAACACCACTCAATTAACACCACAAATGACACGCCCAGAGGATGAACTTGGCAGGCATCAGACCCCACTAAAGCAAATCCTTCTCTGTGAGGTCAGCACACACCTAACAGCTTGTCTGCTGTCATCGTGGCCAGTCAGCCCAAGGGCCAGTCCCACCTACTGATGTGCCAACAGCAGTCAAGGCTCAACTACAACAGGAGGGTACACAGAGCACACAGGGACACTCCTGGAACACCTGGCTCAAGTGAACAGGGAGACTGCACCACTGAGCTCCACAGACACCTACTATGTTAGGCTACTCTGCCAAGATAGGGAGTTGTAGCAGAACTACCTAACACATAGAAACAAACACAAGTACAGGAAAGCAGCCAAAATGAGAAGACAAAGAAACATGCCCCAAATGAAAGAATAGGATAAAACTCCAAAAAAAAAAAAAAAAGAACTAAACAAAAAGGAAGCAAGCAATCTATCAGATGCAGAATTCAAAACACTGGTATAAAGTTGCTCAATGAACTTAGGGAAGAATAGTTTATCTCAGTGAGAGACTAAACAAAGAGATAGGAAAAAATAAAAGACAGAAAACAAAGAATCAGTCAAAAAATAAGAACTAGTTGGAAATGAAGAATACAATAACTGAAATGAAAAATATACATAAAAATAATAGAATAAGACCAGACCTTGGACTCTTCGATTTTGTTTCTTAGTAACTGTGCAGCCTTCAAACCCTCTGGATAAACACATTTTATTTGTAAAATAAAGATAATAATTTCAAATTTAAAAAAAGAGAAAAAATACAATAGAAGGAATCAACAGCAAATTAGATTAACCAGGTTATCTAACCAGCAGAGGAAACCATCCAATTGGAACAGCAAAAAGAAAAAAGAATTTTAAAAAAATGGCACCTATGGGACAACATCAAGCATACCAACATTCACATCATAAGGGTACCAGAAGGAGAAGAGAGAGAGCAAGACATTGAAAACCTATTTGAGGAAATAATGACTGAAAACTTCCCTAACCTGGTGAAGGAAATAAGACACACGAGTCCAGTAAGTGCAGAGTCCCAAATAAGATGAACCCATAGAGGCCCACTTCATGATTAAAATGCAAAAGATTAAAGACAAAGAAGGAATCTTAAAAACAGCAAGAAAATAGCAGTTAGTTTCCTACAAGGGAACTTCCGTAAGATTGTCAGCTGATTTCTCAATAGAAACTTTGCAGGCCAGAAGGGACTGGCATGAACTATTTAAAGTGATGAAAAGCAAGGACCTACAACAAAGATTATTCTACTCAGCAAGGATATTATTTAAAGGGACTTCTTTAAAAAGAAAAAAGAAAAATATGAATAAGAAAATTTCACAAAGAAAAAATTATTACTGACAAAGGCAAATACATAAAAAAAAGTAGTGAATCAACCAACAATAAAGCTAGTACAAAGGTTAAAAGGCAAAAATAAGATCATGTGTAATTACAACAATAAATTAAGGGATACATACAAATACACACACAAGAAGTAAAAAATGACAAAAACATAAACACAAATGGAATGAGTAAAAATGGTAGTGATTTTCAAATGTGTTCAGACTTAAGCAACCATCAACTTAAAATAAACTGATACGTACATAGCTCAGTATATTTGAGGTATATGGTAACCACAAACCAAAAATCTGTAAGATGTATACAAAAAATAAGAAGAGCCCAGCTGGAGTGACCTAGAAACCAAGAAATCACGGTTTAATTCCCAGTCAGGGAACCTGACCGGGTTTGGGGATAATCCCCCAGTAGGGGGCATGCAGGAGGCAGCTGATCAATGACATTTCTCTCTCATTAATGTTTCTATCTCAATCCCTCTCCTTTCCTCTCTTTCTAAAACACCAATGGAGATTTTTTTAAGAAAGAAGGAGAAAGGAATTTAAACACAGTACCAAAAGCCTTCAAAATACAAGAGAATAATAAACAGAGAACTACAAAAACAATTAGAAAAATGGCAATAACTATATACCTATCAACAATTTCTTTAAATGTAACTGGATTAGATGTTGTTGTTTCCTTCTTGGTCCTTGGAACTCAATACATAGTTCTTGGATGGCTCTGTCCTCACCTGATCATTAGCTATTTCTCTATCTAAAGTTGATGACTTCAAAATGTTTCATTCGTATTTTTTTAAAATATATTTTTATTAATTTCAGAGAAGAAGGGAGAAGGAGAGAGAGAGAGAAACATCAATGATGAGAGAGAATCACTAATTGACTGCCTCTTGCACGCCCCCTCCTAGGGATCGAGGCCACAACCCAGGCATCCTGGTTCATAGTTTGACCGTCAACCACTGAGCCATACTGGCTGTGTATTGTCTTAAGACTCCTCACAGTAAATCACCTGTTTATATCCAACAGGCCCCTCAAATTAACATGTCCAAGACAAAACTTGCCATCTTTCCCCCAACCCACTCTTTCTTCTATTTTCCCATGAAGTAGCCCAAGTCAGAAACGGGGCTCCTAGAAGCTTCCCTTTTTCCTCCCCTCTCATCCAGTAAGTCACCAAGACCTGCCGATCCTTGTCTGGGATCTCTATTTAGCATCTCCATTTTCTGGTCACTGCCTTTACCTGGTTACCAGCTTCATGCCTAACCCACTCCAGCCTGCTTGCCACACTCTTTTCCAAAACACACAGTGATGACAGCCGCCATGTAAAGTCCCTCATCGGCTCTCTGTGGCTTTCTGGGTGCTGCTCCAACTTCCTGGCTCCGTCACATTGCCACGCATCAGTTCTTCTACCTCCCACCAAGCCAGGTGCAACTGCTTGTTTCATGCCTCCATGCTTTGCCACAGACTTGCCCTTCTCCTGGCATGTCCTTTCCCTTTTCTGACTCCTCCTTGGCCCTTAAAAGCTGTCCTAGACCAACTTTCCCAGTCTGTCTGAGCTCCCCCTCTTCCATGCTGCTGGAACATTTTGTTCCTCCCGAAACCATAGCCCTTATCACTCCTCCAGAGAATCACTCATTTACCTGATTATCTTCCCACCAGTCTACAAGCGCCTTGAGAATAGGGTCCCTATTTTATTTTCTTTGTACTTCCAGACCCCAGCGCAGTGCCTGGCACAAAGTGAATGCTTGCCAAATTAAAGTATTTTTTCATATATCATACTTTTTTCCTTTAGAGATGTTTTCTCATATTAGCAACATTTATCAATATTTCACATTTCCTTCTATCTTTTTGTTGTTATTATTATTGTTAATGCTTGCCCAAGGATATTTTTTCTTTTAAAAAAAATGTTTCTTTTAATTGATTTCAGAGAGGAAGGGAGAGGGAGAGAGAAAAATATATCGATGGTGAAAGAGAATCATTGACTGGCTGCCTCATGCATACCCCACACTGAGGACTGAGCTGCAACCTGGGCATATGCCCTGACTGGAAAGTGAACTGTGACCTCCTGGTTCATAGGTCGACTCAACCACTGAGTCACAGAGGCCAGGCAGCCAACGATATTTTTTCCATTGATTTTGAGAGAGAGAGAGAGAGAGAGAGAGAGAGAGAGAGAGAGAGAGAGAGGAATCTCAATGTGAAAGAGACACATCTATTGGTTGCCTCCCACACACACCCAACTGGGGTGGAAAATCAAACCTGCAACCCAGGTGTATGCTCTTGACCAGGAATGGAATCCACAACTCTTTGGTGCATTGGCCGACACTCTAATCACTTAGCAATACCGGCCACAGCACATCTCCTTTATCTTAAGAAGTCCTTTTACTGAACATAGGAACAGGTGAAAGCAGACAAAGAATGGGTCTAGGCTGCCTGTCACTTTCTTTAATCAGAACACAGTTAACAGAGCATGATATATATTTCTTACAACTATAGCTAGTCGCCACTATTCTACTTCTCCCTCCCGCCCCTAACACAGGCAGTTAGGGATAGTCATCTGCGCTTAATCCTCGAGCAGAAACTAAGAAGGTCATTTCAACCAGAGGGAAAGCCTCTGATCATAGGTCTGGGGGTGGGAAAGAGAGAGAGCCTATCTGTGGGAGTCATGACATTTTGAAAACACCAAATTCTCTGTCACCTTGAGCTTTTTCTCTGGGGCAAACAGGGTGACAGAGGTGGGGGCTTTTCTCCTTTTTTGTGGTCAGATTTCCCCAGTGAGTTTTCTTTTTTCAGTGCCTGTGGCCACAAAAGAGGCTGCCCCAGGAACCCCCACCTATTTTTAGCTTCAGTTCAATACCCTACAGACAGTAACCCTCCCATGTACCTCCATGTTCATTTTCAATCTTTCTGTTGATGGCGTGAATCACCCAGGCTGCCCAGAGAACTGCTAGACCTGAGTGGGGGGGAAAAAGGACTCCAAGTGAGCAAAGGCTTTGACAAGGGAAAGCTGCCGAGACGCCCTGATGTCTAATGAGTCTAATAGCTCCCTGTGCTACTTCCAGAAAACAATGTAATGTATATTCGGAATGTAATGCTATTTTCACGGAGTTCTCTGTGACCAGAGCCCCAGGTGTGAAGCCTGCCCTGGATAATCTACAATCCTCCTCAGGATTTCCTCTTTAAGAGAAACTTACCTGGGGAATGAATTATTTTTAGATGTTGCCTAAGTCAGATAGACTACAAATCATACAGTATTCCTGCCACACCGATGGCTTTCCATTTTAAATGTGACTAGGTGAGTGTATGCTTTGTTAAACTAGGTCAAGCTCTGGAGGGGAGATATTTTGGGTTGAAAATGCTGCTGCTTCTGAAAGATCAAAGATCACCTGGAAGGCCAGCGGCTGGGCCTTCGCGGCTGCACCTCGGCTGGGCCCAGCGGTTGGTGTCCATGGGCTTTGGCCTTGCAGTGCATTGGTGGGAGTTCCCCTGATGTAATGCCCTGCTGAGCAATCTCTGCATCCACCAGACTGATTTAGCCTCTGGAGCCTCATTCCGTGACCCCACTGGATTTTTGGCACAGGGGATACTCTCTAGGCAATCGTCTAATGTCTCTAAATAGAACTTCTGCCCTAATTTCCTTTTTGATCTCTTGTCCTGGGGAGATGCACTCAGCCATAAGCAAGCTACTGGGGCCTTATTTATCTCCAAACTCAAGGTTTTGAGAAGAATCTACTTTCCCCTGGGTCCCACCCTACCGGCTCCTGTGGGCAATGGGAGAGGAAAGATGAGAAGAGCACTGGCTATAGGCTCATCTATAATCTCTTCCCGCCTGCTAATAGTGCTCCCCTCTCAGGGTGGGCTGAGGCCCATGGTGGCTCTGCTTTGCCCTCTTCTCCTCTGAATAGCCTGTATCGCACAATTCTCCCTTCCTTTGTGAAATGGGAATGGTAACACCTAACTATCCCCAAGGCAGAAGCTGGACCACATGAGCTCGTGAGATAATTTCCAGAGAGAGAAGAAAAGTTGATTGGATAAAGAATGAGGTATGAACAGAAAAGAGAAGTCAAAGAACAACTGATAGGTCTGAAGAAAAAGGGTTACTCATGCCTTAACAAAAGGTCTGAACAAGGGAGACAGGAAGAAATGAGTGTTCTCCTCCCACCAAGCGATGCCCATCCCATCCCACATCCTTATGTGTCTCACTGGAGTCAAAAAGGACATGAGCCATAACTAAGCAATACAATGCAACACGTGGCCACAGGCCCAATGTACAAGTCAGACTGTAGAATTAGAAGGATTGAGAGGACAGCAGAGCATGCCAGGGACAGGCAGACAGGGATGGACTCCTGGAAAGCAGGCTGGGGAGTCCTGACAAGGACATGGACGGGGAGGGAGAGCAGAGGTCAGATCCCAGTGAAGGCCAGGGCAGCTGGAGCAGTGCTGCTGGGGGGCGGGAGGGAGTGCAGGCTAGGCTTGGCCAAGGTGGATTGAGTCTGACTCTGGAGGCTTTAACGGCTGCCAGAGCAATTCAGAGTGTCCTGCAGGCCATAGCAGGTCAAACGTTGTGTTACAGAAAATGCCATGATGAAAATTGTGCCGCGCCAGCACAGCTAAGGGTTTGGCGAGCCTGAGGGAGGGTCGGCAAAGGATGAAGAAAAGACAGACAAAGAGAATAAGCTGGGTCTAGGTGAGTCTTCTGTACCTGGTTGAGGCCATAGAACAGATCTAGACTGCAAGCTGATGCTTTATTTTATAGTCAGAGGCCATCAAGGTGATTTACAATGTTCTTGTAAGTTCCACTTGTTTGGGCAGCACTTGCTGCACCTCCCACAGCTCATTAGCTACCCAGGAAAGATCTAGGGAGCGGTCACAAGCTCAAGCTTAATTATGCTAAGAGGGCTATGCCCTCTAAGCTGCGACTTGTTTGTGTCTTTGCCAGCAGGTCAGTCTGAGGCTTAACCCTATAACCGCTCCTTACAGGAAACATGTTAGAAACAGTAGTGAAAGGAGATGTAATTGTATAACTGTAAACTTTTATACTACTTGAATTTTAAACTATTTTTAAAATATGCACTTTATTTATTTTCTTACAGAGAGGAAGGGAAAGGGATAGAGAATTAGAAACATCGATTAGAGAGAAACATTGATCAGCTGCCTCCTGCACACCCTCTATTGAGGATGTGCCCAGAACCAAGGCACATGCCCTTGACCGGAATTGGACCTGTGACCTCTCAGTCCACAGGCCGACACTCTATCCACTGAGCCAAACCGGTTAGGGCTCAAACTATTTTTAACCATGTGCAAATGTTGTGTAGGTGTGAGGTGAAGGAGGTCCAAAGGGAGATGTCTGTAATACTTTCAACAATAAATATGTTTTAAAATATTAATTAATTTGTAAGCTATAGATAATACCACATATAATATGTGTCAATACCTTTGAAAATTTTAAAAATAGGAACATCAAGCAACATTGTAGAGTATAGAGAAGATCAATGGGAGGGCAGCACAGGTGATGGGTCTGACTGCTGGCTTCTGAGTGAGTGACTTAACTTTTCTGAGTCTCAAATTTCTTCAAAACAGAAATAATGCTGCCTACCTAACTGAATGGTTGTGAAGGCTAAATAGGATAAAGTATATCCAGCGCTGGCCCTTTAATAAATGTATAAATAACAAATTGAGATGCCCTAATGGGATGGTGAAAATGGAATAGGCTGCAGTCATTTTGAGAACAGAATGAACTGAACTGATCGTACATGGGGTTTCAGGAGAAGAGACACTCACAGATTTCCTCTGGGACAAATGATTACAACAGTCACATCTAAATATCCAGTCTCAATGAACATCCTCAACCCAATTTTCCTGAAATCCCCTCATTAAAATGTTTCATCAAAGGACAGCTATTCCACAGATGGCCTGAAGATGTCGCTGCAGACAATACCATCCCTATTACGTTCCTCTTGGTGTCCTACTCTGACATTTGTGAAGGAAAAATTCCGCTTTTGCTCCTTACCTAACTCCCCTTAGTCCAGATCCCTGCCCTGAGTGTAGCTTCCTCTTTTTCCTGCGAAACTTCATCTTTCCCTCTGCCCCCTGCCCTGATGCCATGGCTACCTGGAAGTGGGTGGATTCGAGCCCTTCAAGGCAGCAGAGCCAACATTGTTATTAGACTGTACCTGTGCTTCCCTGCTGTCTCTCCATCATCTTGTTCATATAGATTATTTACAAAGACCTATATCCATGCTGTTGCCCCACCCACATTCTCCCTAGCCCCTTGAATTTCCATCAGTGAATGTAGGGAACCACCCCTACACCCTTTCTCCCACACTCTTTAACTTCTCTTCCACACTGGCCCAGTTTTCAAATATGATCGTTTAAATATTTGGTGATGCACTAATCTACCTCACGTTCTGAAAATATCAGTGTCCTTGGGGAAATAATTCCTACATTGCAGCCTTTAAACATACCTGGGATGTAGGAAATGATGAGCATCCCTGAGCCAAGCTGAATGACTTATCCAGAGGGAATGTGTCACAGTCATGGGACTGGGCTGTGACGACTGAGACCTGGTAACAAAGGAAAAACGTTCCAGGCCCATTTCCCCCTTTCTCTCTGCTCATAGCTTCTGTTTGTGACCCTTCTGACCCTCTCTCATTTGCTTCAGCATTTAAAAATCAGCCAAAGACCTTAGCCGGTTTGGCTCAGTGGATAAAGCAGCAGCCTGTGGACTGAAAGGCCCCGGGTTTGATTCCCAGTTAAGGACATGTACCTTGCTGGCTCAATCCCCAAGAGGAGGTGTGCAGGAGGCAGCTGATTGACCCCTTGTCAATGTTTCTCTCGATCCCTCTTCTTCTCTATAAAAAAATCAATAAAAACATTTTTTTTTAAAGCTTAAGAATAACTTTCACGGGAATATTTTATAGGTATCCCCATTAATAGCCTCAGAGATAAGCCTTCAAGACATCTCAGTTTTTAATATTCACCCAAGTAATCTGGGGCTCCAGAGAACAGAGGCTCTGAAAGGAATTTAAGTAAATTACCAGAAAAGGCTGTGGATCAAGGTTCCTAAATCTTTATTCTATTTGTAATCGGAAGCAAATCTTTTAGCAACTATGATTCTTTTTCTTTTTGTTTTATTGTTGACACTATTAGAGATGTCCCCCATTCTCCCTCACCTTTGCCCACCTCCACCCAGCTCCTCCCTCCCAAGCCCTCACCATACTGTTGTCTATGTCCATGGACTATGCATAAATATGCTTTGGCTAATCTCTTCACTTTCTTTTATGTAGTCCACCACATCCCCTCCCCGCTGACATTTGTCAGTCTGTTCCTCTGGTTCTCTTTTGTTCGTCCATTTATTTATTTATTTATTTATTTATTTATTTATTTATTTATTTATTTTTATTTATTTTACAGAGAGGAAGGGAGAGGGAGAGAGTTAGAAACATCGATCAGCTGGCTTCTGCACACCTCCTACTGGGGATGTGCCTGAAACCAAGATACATGACCTTGACCAGAAAAGAACCCAGGATCCTTGAGTCCACAGGCGCTCTATCCACTGAGCCAAACCAGTCAGGGCTTGTCTGTTTATTTTATTCATTAAATTCCACATATTAGTGAGATTATATGTTATTTGTCTTCCTCTGACTGGCTTATTTCACTTAGCATAATAATCCCCAGGTCCATCCATGCTGTTGCAAAGGGTAAGCATTCCTTCTTTTTAACAGCTGCATAGTATTCCTTTGTGTAAATGTACCACAGCTTTTTTTACCATTCATCTACTGATGGGCACTTGGTCATTTTTCAGATCTGTATATCGTAGATAATGCTGCTAAGAACGAATGAATTCACATATTCTTTCAAATTTGTATCTCAGGATTCTTAGGATATATTCCCAGAAGTGGGATCACTGGGTCAAATGGCAGTTCCATTTTTAATTTTTTGAGAAAACTCCATTTCGTTTTCCATAGTGGATACACTAGTCAACATTCCCACCAGCATTGCACTAGAGTTCCCTTTTCTCCACATTCTCACCAGACTTGTTTGTTGATTTGTTGATGGTAGCCATTCTGACAGCTGTGATACCTCATTGTTGTTTTAATTTGCATCTCTCGGGTGATTAGTTACATTGAGCATTTTTCATGTCTCTTGTTCATCTATACATCCTCTTTGGAGAAGTGTCTGTTCAGGCCCTTTGCCCATTTTTGATTGGGTTGTTTGTCTTACTGGTGTTGAATTGTGTAAGCTCTTTTTATATTTTGGAAACTAACCCCTTCTCAGATGTATTATTGGCAAATGTGTCCTCTCATACAGTGGGTTCCCTTTTCATTTTGTGGATAGTTTCTTTTGCTGTGTAGAAGCTTTTAGTTTGATGTAGTCCCATTTGTTTGTTTGTTTTTTCTTTGTTTCCCTTGCCCTAGAACAGTGTTCAGCAAACTCACTAGTCAACAGAGTCAAATATCAACAGTACAACGATTGAAATTTCTTTGGAGAGCCAATGTTTTAAACTTAAACTTCTTTTTTTTTTAATATATTTTATTTATTTTTTACAGAGAGGAAGGGAGAGAGATAGAAAGTCAGAAACATCTATGAGAGAGAGAGATATCGATCAGCCGCCTCCTGCACACCCCACTGTGGAGATGTGCCCGCAAGCAAGGTACATGCCCCCAACCGGAATCGAACCTGGTACCCTCCAGTCCGCAAGCCAACACTCTATCCACTGAGCCAAATCGGTCTCGGTTACGATTGAAATTTCTTTGGAGAGCCAATGTTTTAAACTTAAACTTCTTTTAACACCACTTCTTCAAAATAGACTCGCCCAGGCTGTGGTATCTTGTGGAAGAGCCACATCCAAGGGGCCAAAGAGCCGCATGTGGCTCACGAGCCGCTGTTTGCCAACCACTGCCCTAGAAGATATATTGGCAAAAATATTGCTACACAAGATATTTGAGATTTTACTGCCTATGTTTTCTTCTAGGATTTTTATGGTTTCACAATTTACATTGAAGACTTCCATTTTGAGTTTATTCTGATATGTACGGTTAAGTTGGTGGTCTAGTTTCATTTTTTTGCTTGTACTTCTCCAATTTTTCCAACACCATTTAATTGAAGAGACTGTTTTTACTCCATTGTGTATCACTTGTCTCCTTTGTCAAGTATTAATTGATCATAACATCTTGATTTCTGGGTTCTCTGTTTTGTTCTATTGATCTATATGCCAGTACCCAGGCTATTTTTACAGTGGCTTTGTAGTATATAGCTGGCTATCTGGTATTGTTATTCCTCCAACTTTGTTCTTCTTTCTCAAATTGCTGAGACTATTCGGGGTATTTTTGTTGTTCCATATAAATGTTTGGAATATGTATTCTAGATCTGTAAAATATGCCATTGGAAGTTTAATAGTAATTGTGTTGAATCTATAGATTGCTTTGGGTAATATGGACACTTTTAAAAAAATTATCAAAGAACATGAACATATATTCATGTTCTTTAATAATTTCAGAGAGGGAAAGGAAGAAAGAGATAGAAACATCAATGATGAGAGAGAACCATTGATCAAGCTCATAACTCAAGCATATGCCCCTGACCGGAATCCAACCCAGGACCCTTCAGTCTACAGGCTGACACTCTATCTACTGAGCCAAACAGGGTAGGGCTGGACACTTTAATGATATTAATTCTTCATGGTATATGCTTCCACTTATTTGCACTTCCTCTATTTCTTTCTTCAATGTCCTATAGTTTTCCGAATACAGGTCTTTTACATCCTTGGTTAAGTTTATTCCTAAGTACCCTTTTTTGTTGTTGTTGAGTAAATGGGATTATTTTCTTAGTTTCTCTTTCAGATAGTTCATTATTAGTATATAAAAATGCCACCAATTTCTAGATATTTTTATCCTAGCAGCTATGATTCTGTTTACTTTTGTCCTAAACCATTCCCCAGACCTTAGACCATAGGGAAAAAAAATGTCCACATCCCCATATAGTTTCTGGTGGTGGATTTTGCCTCTGATGCTGGGAATGGTGCCTAAGAGCAGGAGCCTTCTCTCATTTGTGTACCATATCCAGCAGGGTACCAGGCTTTTGTGTAGAACTGCTCTAGTGCTAAGTGGCCCAGTACCCTAAGTTCAGGATGAATTCACACCCAAGACAAAAAAGCACACATACTAACATGAAGAGGAAGCAATGTGCCTCCACTTCTTCCTCATCCAACTACTCCACCAACACAGCAGAACATGAATAACCTACACACCTGCCGGTATTACTTGGTTACTGCCAACAAACAGTGAAAAGGGAGAGTCAGGAATTTGGGCTGGCAATTGACACGTGCAGGAGTGACACGTGCAGGCCTCCTCCCTCCCTGGCAGTAGGTTACTCAACAGGTAGACTGGGCCCGTGGCTGAGGCACCAGCAGAGCAAGAAAACCTCAAAGACATATTTACTGAAATAAATTTGAGGTTTGCTTTTATTTATTTTTTGGTTGCTTTTTTGTTTTGTTTTGTTTTGAAGACTAAACATTTTTTTAAAATATATTTTATTGATTTTTTACAGAGAGGAAGGGAGAGGAATAGAGAGTTAGAAACATCAATGGGAGACATCGATCAGCCGCCTCTTGCACTTCCTTTACTGGGGATGTGCCCACAACCAGGATACATGCCCTTGACCGGAATCGAACCTGGGACCTTTCAGTCCGCAGGCTGACACTCTATTCACTGAGCCAAACTGGTTTTGGCAAGACTAAACATCTTTTTAAAAATATATTTTTGTTGATTTCAGAGAGGAAGGAAGAGGGAGAGATAAAGCCCACAACCAGGCATGTGCCCTTGACTGGAATTGAACCTGGGACCCTTCAGTGACCAGGCCAACACTCTATCCACTGAGCCAAACCAGCTAGAGCTGAGGGTTGGTTTTTTAACTACCAGCCTGAAACAGATTTTATTCTTTTACTAGAGGCCCAGCATGCGAAATTGCGCACAGTAGCCCACCACTGCTCCCAGCCCCGCCCACTGCCCCCGAAGCACCACCCACCCACCGGCCAGTCATAAATTCATATGCATCCATATGTTCACTGCATTATTATTTACAATAGCAGTGAACAATAATGATTTCATTTGCTGCTCGCTATGCACACTACCCCACCCGCCAACCACCTACCTTGCTGTGATTGGAACTTGTGGGCCGCAGGGGAGGGACCGAGAGGTGCTCAAGGCACCTCATTGTGACCATTTAGTTGTCACTGTTGTCATGGACACTGGCTTTTTATACACACACTCACACACACACACACACACACACACACACACACTTGTCTGAAAGAATTTGAGTTTTGTTTTTAATATATTTTATTGATTTTTTTACAGAGAGGAAGGGAGAGGGATAGAAAGTCAGAAACATCCATGAGAGAGAGAGACATCGATCAGCTTCCTCCTGCACGCCTCCTACTGGAGTTGTGCCCGCAAGCAAGGTACATGCCCCCGACCAGAATTGAACCTGGGACCTTTCAGTCCGCAGGCCGATGCTCTATCCACTGAGCCAAACCAGTCTTGGCAAGAATTTGAGTTTTTCAAAAAGCAAAACAAATGAAAAAACCCAAGCAGTTTTTGTGGAGAAAAAACAAAACTTCATTGAACTTGTTATACTTATTTTACCAAGCAGTGCTTAACAGTTCAGGAAGAGATAAAAATTGTTCAGGGCTTAGTCTCTGATCCCAGCCTTGCCTCCCAGAGGCAGTCACATTCTGCCCCCAGCCTCCGGGTACACAGAGGGGCAGAAATCCCCTGGCACCAAGGGAGCTGAAGGCAGGTACCTACCCACAAAGCACCATAAAAGCTCATACATTAGCCCTAGCTGGTTTGGCTCAGTGGATAGAGTGTTGGCCTATGAACTGAAGAATCTGAGGTTTGATTCTGGTCAAGGGCACATGCCAGGGGTTTTGGGCTTGATCCTCATTAGGGGGAATGCAGGAGGCAGCCAATCAATGATTCTCTCTCATCATTGATGTTTCTATCTCTTTCTCCCTCTTCCTTCCTCTCTAAAATCAATTAAAAATATTTTTAAAAATAAATAAAAGGATGCTGTAAAACACACACACACACACACACACACAACACCTCATACCTTGGCTGAAAAGCAGGATGTAAACTCACAGCCTGTGGACTTGATGCAGCCAAAAGATGCAGAAATGCATTTTATTTCGTTTTCACAATATTTTAAAATTTGAAACTGTTTACATCAACATCCATTTTCTAATTTTTTCCTTTTATAAATGGAATATCAAGCAGTACTGAACTCAAAGTGCTGTTTGGCAAAAATTGTCTGAGCTGAGTGCGAAAGACATGCTTTCTCAGATCTGGACCACTGGAGATGCCAAGACTCCCCCCCACCAGCCCCCTACCCAGGGACTCACAGGGCTGGCCTCACTCATCTGTGAAAACTGCCTGGCCCCTGGGGGTAGGTACTAGAGTTTGATTTGATACTTTTTTTTTTACTTCAGAGAGAGAGATAAAACATTAATGATGAGACAGAATCATTGATCCCATACAACCCCTACTGAGGACCACAACCTAGGCATGTGCCCTCGACCCTTCAGTCCGAAGGCCGACGCTACATCCACTGAGCCAAACTAGCTAGGGCTGATTTGATACTCTTCCAAGTTTTGATCCTTATTAAATTGCAAAGGTATAGACCTAGCAGGTTGCTCAGCGGTAAGAGCGTCGGCCTATGGACTGAAGGGTCTTGGGTTCAATTTCTGTCAAGGGCACAGAAGTCAGTGGCAGGATCAATCCCTACCCACCCAGGAGGCAACGAATTGACATGTCTCTCTCATATCCATGTTTCTCTCTCTGTCTCTCTCCCTCCTTTCCACCCTAACTGAAAAATCAATGGAAAAAAAATCCTCGGGTGAGAATTAACAAAAAAAATAATAATAAATTGCATAATGTATAGCAAAAAAATACATAAAGGCGTTGACAGCTTTTTTTTCAGGTCACTGAGAATGAGGGGCTTGACAGCTGTCTTTCTGTGGGGAGATCCAGAGCTTGGGAGCTCCAGGTTCTGAGGCGGATGGATGGAGGTGGTTGCTAAACATAGGAGGAGGAAAGAAGATTGAGGAAGCAGAATATAAATCCAGGATTTCGCAGCAGGGCTGTCCGTCAGCAGGGGGCCTGCCTCTCTTGGTCTTCAGGACTCTCTCATGGTTCCTCTCTCTTCCATCCTGGCTGTATGCAATTTGCTGGGGCTAAAACAATTTTGGTTTTATTGGCCAGGTTAACTGACACAGGACACTCTGCCCAGGATGTGAAGAAAAGCCAAATGTTGGACCACTTGGCTGAAATTCAAGAAAAATCTCCATGCTGCCAGGCACTGGGCACTTCAGGCAGTAAGTTTGATTCACACTTTGCATTTCCCACCATGGAAGAGTGCATGAAGTCACACCAGGCCCTGATGATGCTCCTTTTCCCACAGTTGGGGGAGGGGCGGCGTGCTCCAGCCAACAGTGAAGCCCATGCGCACCACTGGCCATCCTGTTTTACCCTATGGCTGCATTCTGACATACAAACCAGCTTCCAGGTTAGCTTACTCCTTCTTTTGCCTTTTGCATTAAAAAGAGAGAAAAAAAATGACATTAAAAGAGTTACCTAAGGTTTAACATCTTTAAAATGGTCAAGATTAGTGAAAATGTTTAACAATACGGTGAGAAGAACTCTACACATCCAAGAGTCCATAAAGATCTTTCTAAACCGAAAATCAGTTTTGCCATCTTCTTCTGCTCATATTCTCTGATTTCCAAGTACGTATGTTCTTTATTGCCCAAGTTGTAATGTTTGTTTATTTAAACCTTATAGAGCTAGATATGATAGAGAGAAAACTTGTTGGATCGCATTATTCAAAACTGTCTCCTAGGTTATGGATAAACAAAAGGTACCTCCTTGGGAATCACCACCATAGGGACAGGTCATCAAGACTCAGCACCTCCCAAAATTTCCAAAAGTGCTGTGACAAATCAGGGAAGGCCTGGGCCTGACTCTTACCACCAGGTGTCACACTAAGCAATCAGGAACAAAGACCACCTTGGGGAACATACAGCCACAAAGGGAGGTGCAAAATTACTTAATCCTGACATACTTCTTATTCATGCATGATTTTCTTTTTGATAATAATTTTAAACCTGCAGCTAAAAATTCTCTTCTATGGTACCCATTATTAGTGGGGCATTTAGAGTTTGACATTTCTGTACTTTTTTTTACAGACATGAATCTACCACCCTCTATTTTAATCTAAAATTGAGTAGAAAATACTTAGAGTATTTTCCAAATGATAGTATAGTCTCGTTTTCAAAAATGTGTTTTCAAAACTGTTAATACTGCTTTGGCCAAATGATTAATAGGCTGGGATATAAATTAGGTGAACTGCCTGCCACAGAGCATGTAGGTAAATTTTCCTGAATTTCAATTTCTTGTTAGGAAAGTAAGGACAATGCCTATCTTATAAAATTAGTTCTGAGAACAATGTGTTACATAAACTGCTGGGAGTCCTTCCAAAAATTTACAATGTGCATTTCCAAGAGACATGGTCACCCTTAAGCAGAATTATACATGTATTTGTGGCTAAGTACCACAATTTTTAAACTGGTAAAAACAGACAAACAAAAATCTAAACAGCATTAAATCCAATCTTTCCTTCTTTTGGTTAATTCTCACCGGAGGATATTTTTCCATTGATTTTTACAGAGAGTGGAAGGGAGAGGGAGAGACAGAGAAAGAAACAGATGTGAGAGAGACACATTGATTGGTTGCTTACTGCATGTACCCCAACCGGAGCTGGGGATCCAGCCTGCAATAGAGGTACATGCCCTTGATGGGAATCGAACCTGGGCATGGGCTGTCTGAGCAACCCGGCAGGGCCAAATCTGATTTTATTATTATAAAAGCAGGCATACCAGAGCAAAGTTAACTAATCTTTCCAACTAATATGTTAATAAGTACACTGGGCCGCCCATGTACTTAGTTGGTTGAGCATTGAACCATACATCAAAAAGTCATAGGTTTGATTCCCATCAGGGTACATATACCCAAGGTGCAGGCGCAATCCCTGGATGGGATGCAAGGTTTCTTTCTCAATCTCTCTCTCCCTCTCCCTTCTTCTTTAAAAAAAGCAATAAAAGCATATTTAAAATATACATATATATGCAGTTCATTAGAGGTAGAGCCTGGAATTAAGATCTACTTATAGTTGCTGTTGCACCTTGCCTCAAAAATTGTTTTTGTATATCATATTCCTGCAGAGACAATGGAATCCACTGGGAAGTTTTCATTTTAGCATGTGATCATTACTACTATGAGGTTTTAGATCTTGATTTTACTTTTTCCCCAACATGTTTTGTCTGTCCCTCAAATTGACCCAGGTTTCCTACATTCAGATACTATAGTTGAGAAGGGGGAGGATGGAAGAGGAGAAAGGTTGGTTAGTACACGGCCAGTCAAGTTAAAGATGATTACAACAAATGCCAGAAAACTCTACAAAACTAAAGAGGGCTCCGGGAGCTAATTCTAAAGAACTCTGACAGAAGTTGCTTTGTTTTGCTTGGACCAATTGTTGGCTAAGAGGTTGAGGTGCAAAGAGGGGCATAAATTCTATTCCTGCAAGTGAAACCAGAGGATGGTGAGCCTAGAATGACTACCCACATTGCAAGGCTATGTCCAACTGCTACTGCCCCTCCCCCACCAACCCACACCCAGGACTGTATAGAAAGGAACCGTGAGGGGCAGGTGGGGGCAATGTTAGGGCTGCCTTGAGCTACCTGCAGCTATTTTCTTGGCCATACTTAAGGCCCAATCTTGGGTAAGGTACCACTCAACCCATTCTTCAGCCTCTTCCAAATGCTTCTGGAAAGTCGCCCAGATGGGTACCCAGAACTAGGCTCAGGATGCATTCTCTGCAGCAGCATAGTGCCAATCAGAGAACACGACCTCAATAATCATTTCGTTATTGCAAGGTATCTACAACTTCAATGACAAAAATTAACACCTTGCCTTACTTGACAAAATATTGTATTTACAGTCAACATTCTTCCCCCTTCCCCACTCCGAATACGAGTTGATTCTTCCCCCTTCCCCACTCCTCAGTCAACAGGGTTGTTTAATCCCGAGGAACTGACTCGGGGGTTCGCCGCCACACATTTAGATGTTTTACGCCAAAACTGGCACAACTTCGGCCTGAGGAGGGGCCTGGGGAATGCAGCACGTCGCTGCACTGCAGAGAACCTGGCAGCGGCCGGGATGCCGAGCAGCCTTCCAGGCGCCAGCGCGCCCTTCCCCACAGAGAAGTTTGGGGAAACGAATCCCTTGCACCGGGCCAACCACGGTTTCCACTCGCGTCCTCAAGAGGTCAAAAGGCGGAAAGGACCGGCGGTTCGGCGGCCGCGTCCTTGGGATCTCCACCGCCGACGACCCCCCATCCCGCCCCTCGTGGGAAGCCCCAGGGACGGGTCTGCTGCAGAGAGAGGGACGGGGCTGCGGGCTGCAGGGAAGTACCGGGGGGGAAGGGGGTCTGGTCGGGAGGACTTTCCAGCCTCTGGGCTCTCATCACAAAGTTCCCTCCCTGTACATGACCCCAGTGCCTCATCGCTGGGAGTTTCTCTGAGGAGCCCCGGCTCAGGGTTTAAACTGCTTTTCCCCAGCAGAAAACCAAGCAGTTCTCTTTTCGGGTCTGACTGGCTCGGAAATTCCCCGCGCCTGACCCCGCCCCGAAGAAATCCCCCGCCAGCGTTTATAAGGCGCCGCGGCGGCGCTGCCGAGCCCACAACCTCCGAGCCGCGGTCCCGCCCGCCTGCGACTCTGCGAGAAGCGACCGCGCACCCGCGCCGAGCGCCCCGGAGCCGCGCCCCAGCCGCAGCCATGTTCCACCCCGCCGAGCGCGCCCAGGACGGGGCCATGGAGGGCCCCCGGGACGGGCTCAAGAAGGAGCGGCCGCTGGATGACCGCCACGACAGCGGCCTGGACTCCATGAAGGACGAGGAGTACGAGCAGATGGTGAAGGAGCTGCGCGAGATCCGCCTGGAGCCGCAGGAAGCGCCGCGCAGCTCCGAGCCCTGGAAGCAGCAGCGCACGGAGGACGGAGACTCGTAAGTGCCCGGGCCGCGGCGGGGCCGGGGGCGCGGGGCGACCTGCAGCGGAGCGCGGGGCCCGCGGGGCGGCCGCGAGCCCGGCGGGGCGCAGCGACCCGAGACCCTGCAGGGGGCCCGGGGCCCGGGGTTCGCGCGGGGCAGCCGTCCCGCCGCTCGGCCTTGCAGCCGCGCGCGCTCCCCACCCCCGTCCGGGTCCTCGCGACCGGGGGCGGGGCGCGGCGGGCACACGGAGTCCCGGCGGCCCGCGCGGGGCGGGCGCTTCTGCCCGGCTGGCGGGCGCCGCGCGGCCGGGAGGGGAAGTACAGGGCGTTCCGGCCGGCGGAGGGCGGGGCGGTCTGGTCGGCGCCCTCCGGGGAGAGGGGGGGGGGAGCCCGGAAAGTCCCTGGGCGCCTGCCAGGAACACTCAGCTCATAATAACCTCGCGGAAAACACCGCGGCCTCGGCCTCCAGAAACCCCGGCCTTGCGCAATCCCCCGCAGCCCGCGCCTCCCTGGCCCCACGCATTGTACTCACCCCGGGGTTTTTCCCTCTTCCCTCAGGTTCCTGCACTTGGCTATCATCCATGAAGAGAAGGCACTGACGATGGAAGTGGTCCGCCAAGTGAAGGGAGACCTGGCCTTTCTTAACTTCCAGAACAACCTGCAGCAGGTGCGCCTCGTACCTGGCCCTGGCCTCCCTGACCCCGCGATCTAGCACAGTTCCCCCTAATCAGTGGTTATTATTAAGTCAGTGGTCATTATTCGACCCCGACCTTTCTTACATTCGAATCAGCCAACATTCAAGTAAATTCCATGAATTCGGTGAGACCTTTATTATGAAGACCACTGGAGGCAAGCTGGTGTTGGCCTTGCCCCTTGCACCTGCGAGTAGTGTTGCAGCACCCACAACCTGGGGACTCTCTGGGCTTCAAGGGAACTCAGGATGTGGGTTTGAGCCATCATTTATCCTCTGTTCCCTCTTTTGTTTGTAGACTCCGCTCCACTTGGCTGTGATCACCAACCAGCCAGAAATCGCCCAGGCACTTCTGGAAGCTGGCTGTGATCCTGAGCTGCGAGACTTTCGAGGAAATACCCCCCTACACCTTGCCTGTGAGCAGGGCAGCCTGGCCAGTGTGGGAGTCCTGACTCAGAGCTGTGGGACCCAGCACCTCCATGCCATCCTGCAGGCCACCAACTACAATGGTATGTCTGCCTGCCCTGCCCACCCGGAGGCAGGTGACCAGGAGAAGGGGGAGGTGGGCCAACTTAAGGATTCCAGGCAAGAGCTTAAACTCTCAGCATGGGAAAGGCTGAGAAAATATGTATACAAAAGGCCTGTTGGATGCCTTTATAAATTCATTCAGAAACCAGATTCTTTAGAAGAATTTGCCCCTTAAAAGAATAGGTGAAAGAATTTGCTTGAGATGAGAGGGTTGAAACGAGTATTTATATTTTCCTCCTTTAATGTTCTTCTAGGCCACACGTGTCTGCACTTAGCCTCTATCCATGGCTACCTGGGCATCGTGGAGCGTCTGGTGTCCTTGGGTGCTGATGTCAATGCCCAGGTGAGTGCTTCATGCCTCCCAATGGAATGCACGAGGCTCCAGGGCCCTCCTCACTAAGATTTCATATGCATTTTTTACAAGCGAAAATTCTAAACTCAACTGTAAATATCTCAAATTCCTTTTGGTTTCAGGAGCCCTGTAATGGCCGAACTGCCCTTCATCTCGCGGTGGATCTGCAGAATCCCGACCTGGTGTCTCTCCTGTTGAAGTGTGGGGCTGACGTCAACAGAGTTACCTACCAGGGCTACTCCCCATACCAGCTTACCTGGGGCCGCCCAAGCACCCGGATACAGCAGCAGCTGGGCCAGCTAACCCTAGAAAACCTTCAGATGCTGCCAGAGAGTGAGGATGAGGAGAGCTATGACACAGAGTCAGAGTTCACAGAGGACGAGGTGAGTCTCAGTTGTGCTCTCCAAAAAACAGAGTGGCCATTGTCCCTCCACCTTCCCAGGCCCCTAGAGCTATACTCTTCATCCAAAAGTGTCACATAATGAAGATCTCCAACTTTAGTGTATAGAACCAGCATCCCAAGAGTATGTCTTCTTTTTTGCTTTTAAGGAGAGGAGCATCAAAACAAAACTCCCTCAGCCTGTAAATCTTTATATGGGATATAGGCAATGAAGTCCACAAATACTTAGGTTATTTCCGGTAGCGGCTCTCTCCCCATTATCCCAGCACCCCTGGCAAAGCTCTGGGAGTTTAACATGCCTTATTTCATCTTGTTTTAGCTGCCCTATGATGACTGTGTGCTTGGAGGCCAGCGCCTGACGTTATGAGCTTCACAACATAGCTAAAAGAACATGGACTTGTATATTTGTACAAAAACAGAGTTTTATTTTTCTAAAAAAAGAAAAAAGAAAAAGAAATCAAAAAGGTGTACTTAAAACCACACTCCACACTGCCTGGCCCAAAACATTTTACTGTTGGTGGATCAGCCCTCATTTTGCTATTTTTATATACTTTGGAAGGGAACAAGAAAGATCATTGGATTTCAAAGGAAACCTCTTTTAAAACTCACCATTGCGGGGTTTTTTTTTAGAAGGTTATCCAAAATCTGATGAAAGGACTACATTTTATTTATTGTCCTTTTTGAATGAAGCCCAGCTGTGTCCTGTGACTTGTAACAATGAGGTGTGTTGTTAAACCTTTCAGTGGTGTGGAGTTAAAAGTTGCTACCTGTCAAGGTTTGTGTTACCCTCCTGTAAATGGTGTATATAGTGTATTTTGTTGGTAATTATTTTGCTATTTCTAAGATGTATATTTATTAAACAGATGTTTACAAACAGAATTACCTTGATCATTTTCGTTAGGCTGCGGTGGGACTCCTGAGAATCATTCAGTCCTCAGGTGGAGGTGGAGAGATGTGTGGGAGCACTTTCCACAGCCAGCCATGTAACCCTTTCAGAGAGCAGCTTCCCACAGTTACATACCAGCTTTATAGGCAGCCCTGGGCCCACTGTGTGTGGGAGGGGATGCTGTTGCAAGATTGCAAGATGATAGGAAATAAGCTTGGGGGATGGGGGGGCAAGCTGTTTGGCTTACAGTTAGAAGGCTCTCCATTGTCATTTACTTTTATACTTTTATCCTCTTGGTTTAAATTATTCCAGGACCCTTCCTTCCACTTTAGAAAATTATTTGGGTCAAGAGGATGTATGCTGACCTGTCATTTTCTAGAGCTGGAAAAGACCTCACCTATAGTATTGGAAGTTCCTAAGGACCTGGGCTCAGAAATGGAACTGCACTAACATTTGTTAACAGATGCCCACCTCGGAGCCTTTGTTCACACTTATAAACTGGGCTGTTGGGTAGATTGCAGAAGACAATCAATCCACATAAAAAGTACAGCAGAGTGCCAGGCACATAGTGCTAAATCAAAGTACAATCCGTTGTATTTCACATGGGAAGAAACATCCAGAGAGAATATCTTATCCAGGGTCTCCTTGCAGGGGCACAGATGGTTAACTTTAATACATCTTATTTTCAAGTAGTTAACATCTTTTAAATACATTCCACCTCTAAGCCTATTTTTTTTTACCAGTTGTGGTATAAAAGTGATAATAAAGGCTTGAAAAATCCAATCAGCTCAATCAGTCTACTAATTCTGAATGATTCTGCGGAGGCAGATTTCACAAGAAATCAGTAACTTGTGAAATTTGGGTTGAGATGCTCTGAATCTCAATGTTTTAATCCCTAAAATGCATGTCTTGCCTCGTAGGAAAAGGAGTAAAGGAATGTTTATGGCATAATATAAAATGCAGAGTGGGGTATAAATATAATTCATGTACTTTGGCTTACACCTAAGAAAGCATTACCATTACATTACCTCTTTCCTGATCCACAAATATCTAACTCAAGTGAATATGATGATCACCTTTCTCTCAGATCAAAAATGAGCCAATACTTAGAGGGTCTTTCATATATAAAGAGTACTAGAGGCCTACCACATGAAATTCGTGCACTGGGGAGAGAGTAATCCCTTAGCCTGGCCTGCACCCTCTCCAATCTGGGACCCCTTGTAGGATGTCTGACTGCTGGCAATTGGACATCCCTCTCGAAATCCAGGACCACTAGCTCCTAACTACTCATCTGCCTACCTAGTGCCCCCAACTGCCCTCCCCTACTGGCCTGGTCACTCCCAACTGCCCTCCCCTATCAGCCTGACTTGCCCCCAACTGCCCTCCCCTGCAGACCTGATCACCCCTAACCTCCTGCTGGCCTAATCGTCCCTAACTGTCTCTGCCTCGGCCCCCACCACCATGGCTTTGTACAGAAGGAAGTCGGACGTCCAGAAGATTTCTGGTTGACCCAGTCTGATTAACATATTACTCTTTTATTAGTTTAGATTATTGTAGCCCAGCAAGAGTGGGTCAGTGGTTGAGCATCAACCTGTGAACCCGGAAAAGAGGTCATGGTTCAATTCCCAGTTAGGGCACATGTCTGAATTGTGGGCTCAATCCCCAGTACAGAATATGTAGAAGGCAGCCGATCAATGATTCATCACTGATGTTTCTCTCTCTCCCTCTGAAATCAATAACTATATATATTTTATAAAAGAGCATTATTGTAGACTGTACTGACTGGTCAAAGCAGCTTTAATCATCTGGAGCTGAGCACTGTGGTGATTCCTCTACCAGTCTTGATTTCTTTCAAAGTGTTCCAAGCCTATCACTGAAATTCCTGGTTCATCCTAGAGCACCTGAACACAAGTGTCGTATGATGTAAGACATGAATGTCAACTAGGTTCAGCTGATAAGTAGAAGCAGGAGGAGGTATATCCAAAAGAACAAAGGTTGGCCCTAGCCTGTTTGGCTTAGTGTAGTGGTCAACAAACTCATTAGTCAACAGGGCCAAATATCAACAGTACAACTATTGAAATTTTTGAGAGCCAAATTTTTTAAACTTAAACTTCTTCTAACATCACTTCTTCAAAATAGACTCACCCAGGCCATGGTATTTTGTGGAAGAGCCACACTCAAGGGGCCAAAGAGCCGCATGTGGCTCGTGAGCCGCAGTTTGCCAACCACTGGCTTAGTGGGTAGAGCATCAGTCTGCAGACTGAAGGGTCCTGGGTTTGATTCCATTTGAGGGCACCTGCCCAGGTTATGGGCTCAATCCCCAGTAGGGGGCATGCAGGAGGCAGCTAATCAATGATTCTTATCATTGATGTTTCTTATCAATGATGTTTCTATCTCTCTTCCTCTCTGAAATCTCTTAAAATATATATGTATTTTAGAGAGAAAGAGAGAGAGAGAGAGAGAGAGGCCTAGTGCATGAAATTCGCTTCCTCCCACCTCCGCTGCCTCGCTCCCTTCTCCACCACTTCACTCCCTTCTGCAGAACTTGGCTTCCTTCTATGCTGTCTTTAGTCTTCGCTCTGTGCCTGTGTATGCAAACTAACCTCCATCTTTGTTGGGTTAATTTGCATACTCTCCTGATTGGCTGGTGATCATAGCAGAGGGACAATCAATTTGTATGTTTCTCTTTTATTAGTGTAGATGTACTCTACATTTAAAAAATAAACAAACAAGAGAACAAAGGTTGAAATTTGACTCCCAATTTTAGAATGATGTCCTTAATGCTTCTTAGTCACATGGTCCTCTTTTTTTCCCCTGTAATGGTGTTGAATCTGTGCTGACTTGCCCATCACCCTCACTCCAGTTCTGTGCTAGAGGATTGGAGGAGTAGCCCACTCTTTCTTGGCCTCCTTGGTGATCAGCTTTTGTGTAGAGGTGTTACCTTTCATGGACATGGCAAAAAGGGACCTCTTCCAATCCAACCTATTTGGGCCCAGCATCTCACCGATCTAGGCTTCAGTGTTTCTGCCCTTCAGAACCCCAACCGTCATCTGAAAAATCTAAGTTCTAATTGTCACACTTAACCACTTCCAATAGCGATTGGCCTGCAATGCAAATACCTGAGAGCATCCACAAATTGTTCAGATGGAATTTCATTATCTGAAAAATCTCAAAGTAGTTGGGCCCAGTTAAGCACTGAAGTTACCCCTGTTTGTTTGTTTTTTTTACTTTTCAATTCTTCTTGACTGTCTACTCCTTTCTTTTCTTTTAATTTTTAAATCCATTTTCTTTCCTTCATGCTATTGGGTGATTGGAACCTGGAGTTTCCTAAAGAAAAAATTTTGACCTGAAACATTCTAACCTGTAAAAAGTTTTCCTCTAATTTCTAAGCAAATAAGAACAAATGTTTTCAAAAAAAAATAGTTCAGCAGACTGAGCTCCTTTTCTGCACTTTGATTTTCTCCGAGAAGTTAAAGGTCCTGTTAGGACCGGTAGAAATAAGGAGACCTTGGGAAAAAGGGAAGTGACACAAGGGGGAAATAAAAAGTCAGGTCAAGCAACTTCCTTGAATTTAGTTCCTTGATTCCTTCTGCCTGCCTCAACATCAGGAAAAATTGCCTTTATAGGTCACATGAACCAAGTCACTTCCAGAAGCATTTTTCTTTCAAGAGGGAACAAATTCCATCTGAACAATTTGTGGATGCTCTCAGGTATTTGCATTGCAGGCCAATCGCTATTGGAAGTGGTTAAGTGTGACAATTAGAACTGAGTCAGTGAGATGGATTCTCCCTTTCTTCCCCTCTTTTCCTCCCAATTTTCATCAACTTGCCTTGGGTATAGTTAAATTTCATTTGGCAAGAAGGGTCAGCCCAACAAGCATTCTCCAACTCCTGGTACTTCTCTATAGGAGTGTCCCAGGCCATTTCCCCATTTTAAGAGACCATTACAGAAACTGAAACTGGATATCCTGTGTGTGTTTCCCTCCTAGAGAAGTAGACTCTGTCTCACTCACTCATTTGCATTAGAAGGCACTATTATTCTCCAGGCTCAGTGCAGGGCTAGAGACACAAAAGGGAACCAGTCATGGCCTCTGCTTCACAAAGCTCCTTGCTTAGGTGGACTGGGAGACAAACAAGCATATATAAAACAGAATGGGCTATGGAGATCAAGAGATTACACCCTAGCCCGGCCAGCATGGTTCAGTGGTTGAGCATTGATCTATGAACCAGGAGGTCACAGTTTGATTCAAGTCAGGGCACATGCCTGGGTTGTGGGCTCAATCCCGTGTGGGAGGCAGCCAATCAATGATTTTCTCTCATCATGGATGTTTCTATCTCTTTCTTCCTCTCTGAAATCAATAAAAAATAAATTATTTTTTTAAAAAGTGATTACACCCTAATTAGCTATTTGCCCCTCAGGCCAGTACTATCTATTCTCTCATCCCATTAAGGGCACCAAATGTTAGGCCTCTGTCCTTGAGTTCTGGCTAAGAAAGTCTTCATATCCAAGACTCAAATACACTCAAAAGTTTATTTAGAAGGTCACAGAGGTAGAAGAAGTGAGCCATAGAGGAAGGTAGCCAGCTAGACTGTGTGGACTGAGGAAACAAGGCCCAGAGGCAAAAGAAGGACCTTTGGGTTTAGGAAAAAGAAAAGCAAAGAATATGCACCTGGGGAAAGGAGAGGGGGAAAGGAACAGGTGTGTGTGTGTGTGTGTGTGTGTGTGTGTGTGTGTGCATTTGTGCATGCGTGTGTGAAGAGAGAGAGAGAGAGAGAGAGAGAGAGAGAGAGAGAGAGAGAGAGACTTTGTGTTGAGTACTTGTCTTCAGGGGTATAACCTGGAAGTCTCAAGGGAGGATTCTAGTAGAATATTCATCAGCTTTCCAGGTCTCTACTGATTGGTGGGCACCAGCCAGGGGGTCATTAGTCATCGCAGCTGGTCCTGATCATCGCTTGTTACCAGTCTGGCCTTGCTCTGCTTTCTGGGCTGGAGCTGAAACACAACTGAGGCCTAAGTGTTATCTCTATGTCTAATGCTTAAAGGAGTATGGGAACAATATGAGGCTATTCTCTGGCCCCCTTCTTTTTCCTCTAGGAGTCTACCATATGCCAGGGAGGAAAGGTCAGGGGAGGATCTGAACCATAAGACCAGTGATATGAAAGGCCATAAAGTCTAAACCACTTGACCAGTGATATGCTAAGAGAGGAAAGACAGGTCACCGCTGACCCTACCAAGATGCCACCCTACAATATTCACCTCCCAGTTTAACCCATTGCTAGGACCTGGGACTTTCTGCCTTGGTGATCTTCTGTGCCTGGCCTATCACTCCTACCCTCTCAGGCCTGTCCAACTGCCTGCTATATCAATCCCATGTCCCAAGCAGGCAGTCACACCTTTTTGACATGTGGCTGGAAACAAAGTTGTGCTCAAAACTAATTTCCAGGCTGAGATTAAATCAACCCAGCGGGCTACCTGTTCATTTTTGTATGTGTGTAGTCTTAGATTGTAGAGCTGAGCCCAAAAGCAATTTATCACTAGTGTTTGAATTAATGATAAATAATGCGCTTGCCACAGTCCAGAGCTATTCAAACTCAATATGCACTCGAATAACCTGGAGATTTTATTGAAACACAGGCTCTGGCCCTGGCTGGTTTGACTCAGTGGATAGAGAATTGGCCTCCCCACTGAAGGTTCCTCAGTTCGATTCCAGTCAAGGGCACATGCTCTGGTTGCTGGCTTGATTCCCAGTAGGATCGTGCAGGAAACAGCCGATCAATGATTCTCTCTCATCATTAATGTTTCTATCTCTTCCTCTCCCTTCCTCTCTGAAATCAATAAAAATATATTGAAAGAAAGAAAGAAAGAGAAAGAGAGAGAGAGAGAGAGAGAGAGAGAGAGAGAGAGAGAGAGAAAGAAGAAAGAAAGAGGAAGGAAGGAAGGAAGGAAGGAAGGAAGGAAGGAAGGAAGGAAGGAAGGAAGGAAGGAAGAAAGAAAGAAAGAAAGAAAGAAAGAAAGAAAGAAAGAAAGAAAGAAAGAAAGACAGGCTCTGATTCAGTTGGTCTGGCTGGCCTGATATTTGCATTTCTAGCAAGGTCCCAGATAAGGCCTAAGCTCTTAGTGTCAAGACCATATTTGGAAGAGTATTTTTTAAAACATTTTGAATAAAATATTTTATATAGTTAGTTAAGGGTAGTATTCTCTGTCATTCCCCTGCTCCATACCATTGTAAACCAGGACAAGTGCTTCTGCAGCCGTTCATGAGGATGATCAATGTCAGGCAACATGAGTTGTTTAAAAAGTAAGGCTGGCCCTAGCTGGTTTAGCTCAATGGGTAGATCATCAGACTGCGGACAGAAGGGTCCTGGGTTCAATTCCAGTCAAGGGCACATACCAGTTGCGATGTGATTCCTGGCCTTGGTCAGGGCACACGCGGGAGGCAACCAATCCATGTGTCTCTCTCTCTCATTGATGTTTCCTCTGTCTCTTCCCCCCCCCCCGCTCTACGCTCTCTAGAAATCAATGGAAAAATATCCTTAGGTGAAGATTCACAGAAAAACAAACAAACAAAAAGTAAGGCTGGATGCTGACTACAGACATTAAAATAGGGGTCAAGGAAATGGTTTGGGAGAGATGAAGGAGAATAAGTGATGGTCAGACTTGACTTAGGATGGTGAACTTTAATACGGTGTACAGATGATGTGTTATGAAATTGTGCACCTGAAACCTGTGTAATTTTGTTAACCAGTGTCACCCCCAATAAATTCAATAAACATGAAAAAAATAGGGATTAAGGCCAACGAACCTGCCAACCAATCAGGTAAATATAAAAAGGGAGGTATCTAGAAAAAATAAAACTAAAAAGGAAGGCATCTGGTACAATACAAGGCCAATGATGTAATCATCTGACGTCCAAGAAAAGAACAAAAATCATGAAGGAATGCTTATGAAGGGTGATTTGCTAACTCAGATAAAGAGCTGGGTTTTTAAAATGTTTTTATTATTGATGTATTACAAATGTTCCCCATTTCCCCCACTTTATCTCCCTCCACTCACCCACCTCACCCCAGGCCGTCACTGCCCTATTGTCTGCCCATAAGCTATTCCTGTACAGTAACACCTCCATTGTGTGGACTAAAGGGGCCACATGCTAACCTGACAAGCTCAGGGAAAGTCTGCATGACGGTTGTGCAAACTCAGAGACCTAAAGTAACCACAAAGGATGGTCTGAAATTAAACTTTAACTAAAAGCAGTTATGGTGGGTAATCACCTCCTAGGCCAGTATCTTCACTGACAAGGTTAACATTTTCCTTAACTGAGCATATCTGCCTTTTTGCATCTATAATAACATACCCTTTAAAATGTCTAGGTAACTTGTAACTTCCCTTTCTTCCAGACCCCTTGGGGCACAACATAATGTTCTGGGTGCCAGGAGAGATACCACAAATTCCTTCATTATCATGTTAATTGTTCCTGCACCCACCTATGGGTCCATCATTTTACTTCTTATCCAATCCCAGGGATTTCTTCTGCTTTGCTTTCTCCTGCCTCTCTAGTCTACCACCAATGGATTTCACTTAACCCACTTATATCCTTTTCCTTTGATTGCAATGAATAAATACAGATATAACCAGCCATTTCTCTGGAGCATTATCTCAATTGGTTGAGGTTCTGCTTCCTGGAATATGTTGACAAATAAACTCACAAAAGTTCTTTACAGGTTTCAATGTTTTGTTTTGTTTTTAATTTTTTAATTAATGTATTGCATGTATACATATCTTGCCATCACCCCCCCCCTCAATGATTTTTTACATTAATAATATAAAGACTAATGCAGGCCCTAACCAGTTTGGCTCAGTGGATAGAATGTCAACCTGTGGACTCAAGGGTCCCAGGTTCAATTCTGGTCAAGGACATGTACCTTGGTTGTGGGCACATCCCTCAGAACTTCCAAAAGAAGGCCCAGGGCCCCACAGCAGCTCGCATTGCTTCACAGCTAGGCCTCATCTGGGCACCTCCAAACCCCCCAAAAAGAAGAGGAATCTGCAGATCTTTCTATACCTCCTGCTGAGTAGCCTCAGCCAGAGGCTAAATAGCACCTCCTTGGAGATCCAAGAACCAGTGTATCCACTGGTCAGAGTGGGACCATCCAGATTACAACTTCTCAGATCCATAAGGGATACTCTCAGGGGGCAGACTCAGTGAGCACCAAAACCCCACTGAAACAAGTCTTGCCTCATAAGGGTGTCTCTAGCCCAGATGTTTTCCCATCGTAGACATAGCTGATTCTCACAGTCAATTGACCTGGAGGTCAATTTCTCCCAGTGATACCAACAACAATCAAGGCTTAACTACAACAAGACTGTGCCCACAGCCGACAAAAGGGTGCACCAAGGGTGTCCACCTCAGGTAATTGGGGAGGCTGAGCCACTGGGCCCTATAGGACACCTAGCACACAAAGCCACTCTATCAACACAGGGAAGCAGCCAAAATGTGGAGACAAAGAAATAGGTCACAAATGAAAAAAAAAATAGAGGAAATCAAATCACTGGATATAAAGTTCAAAACCACAGTTATAAGGTTTTTCAAGAATTTTCTAGAAACCACCAATAAATTTAGTGAGATCCTCGAGGATATGAAACTAGAAATGAAAAATACACTGACAGAAATAAAGAATAATATACAGAGATCCAACAGCAGACTAGAGGATCACAAGAATCAAGTCAAAGTTTTGAAATACAAAAAAGCAAAAAACACCCAACTGGAAAAGCAAAAAGCAAAAAGAATCCAAAAATATGAAGATAGTGTAAGGAGCCTCTGGGACAACTTCAAGTGTACCAACATCAGAATTATGGGGATTCCAGAAGAAAGAGAGCAAGATACTGAAAACCTATTTAAAGAAATAATGACTGAAAATTCCCACATCTGGTGAAAGAAATTGACTTATAAGTCCAGGAAGCACACAGAACCCCAAATAAAAGGAATCCAAAGAGGACCACACCAAGACACATCATAATTAAAATACCAAGAGCAAAAGACAAAGAGAGAATATTAAAAGCAGCAAGAGAAAAACAGTTACCTAACAAGGGAGCACCCATACGATTGTCAGCTGATTTCTCAACAGAAACGATGCAGTCCAGATGGGAGTGGCAAGAAATATTCAAAGTGATGAATAGCAAGAACCTACATCCAAGATTACTCTACCCAGCAAAGCTATTATTCAGAATTGAAGGGCAGATAAAGAGCTTCACAGATAAGAAAAAGCTAAAGGAGTTCATCAACACCAAACCAGTATTATATGAAATGCTGAAAGGTATTTTTGAAGAAGAAGAAGAAGAAGAAGAAGAAGAAGAAGAAGAAGAAGAAGAAGGAGGAGGAGGAGGAGGAGGAGGAGGAGGAGGAGGAGGAGGAGGAG